>CAVLJG010000006.1:79857129-80098862 GCA_963669975.1 Acanthoscelides obtectus
CCGATGAAGAGACCCACACTGTCATTCACTTTATTTGTGAGCAACTAAAGCTTGCTATTAGTCAGAAGAACAGACACAGTTACTCATCAGAAACAGTGTTTTGCTCTATGTTGTATACAATCAGTCCACATTCATATAGATTTATTAGGAGCCATGGAGCACTTATTTTACCACAACAAAATACTCTGAAGTCAATATGTAATACATTGATGGTCGATCCAGTTCCCGATGAGAGATATAACTTTTTAGGCTATGCAAAAAACCTTTTCAGATTTGTAAAACCTGGTGAGGAGTACATGATTTTATTGATGGATGAAATACACATTCAGCCATATTTAGATTTCAAAGGGGGTAATATTGTTGGAACGTCAATTAATAATACTTCATTAGCTACAACAGCCTATGTGTTTATGATTTCAAGCTTCTACTCAAATTTCAAAGAAGTTGTTCAAATCTGTCCTGTTTCTAAAATTGATCATAATCTATTATACCATATGACAAAAAAACTTATTATTGGATTAGAAGAACTTGGTTATACATTTTTTTGTGTTGTAAGTGATAATAATGCACTGAATAGTATAATAGAATAATATATCAATTCGTCAGTTGTATGAATCTGAGAAAAAGTTACAAACTCAAAGCCTGATGTCATTGAAGTCTCGCTATGGTGATATACAAATAGATAAATTCTGTGAAAATGATGAATTAGAAATAGATGAAATTCCACACAATTTTAATGATTACCACTTTTTCCGGGAATTTCAAATTTTACAGTCTGATATTGATAGTATAAAGGATGAAATCCCTGTCATCGCCTACTTAGCTGGTTACTGTTGTTATGCCTTATTAAAGAAAAATCACTGCGATCATTGTAAGGAAAATTTGACACACGCAGATGATATTGATTTAGAAGACAAGCACAATATTATACAAAATTTGAGTAGAGGTGGCTTAAAATTCCCAAAGGATCCAATTATTAATATTGTCATGCTAAGTTGTATAATTTTCAATAAAGCTTTGGAAAGTGACGAGGAAACATTTTTAGAAATCACTGATAAGAGACGCGCTCTTTCCCAGTTGATAATTAACAATCTGAGCGATAATAATCACGACACTTCATTTTCGCGTTGCACAGTCCATTCCTCAGATTATGTTATAAAACTAATTGTTATTTGCACATTTTTGAAAAAATATTGTGCCAAAAAGAACGACAGCTTTGCAAGCGCGAATAAAGCAAAGAAACGTAAATTGACTACGTTCACATGAGGCCGCAAATGTTTATTTGTACATATTCAGAATTTAGCACTTCAATTTTCGTTATTCTAATTTCTGTTATTTTTGATACTTGTTTTCTGTTTTATAATTTTTGTTATTATTTTGTGCTGCTATTTGTTTGTTCTTAGAGTTTTTATTAAGTTTTCGTTAATCTTTGTTATGTTTTTCTGTTGTTTATTTTACTTTGATTTCATCTGTTTTTCTTATCATTTATCCTACACTTTTTCCTCCTCATATTCCTTATTGCTTTCCTGGCAAGAGCTTACCTCAGACCCCCTCGTTGGTTCTTGCTGGACACAACTGTTCTACAAGCACTACATTTTTTGTGCAACTTTCAAGTAGCATTATATTATACCTCTAATGATAGTAAATTGTCCACATATTCCTGTGAAATTTTGTTGATCGGTTGTGACTAACATGGGGTTATTCATTGAAGAATTTATCATTTTTAGCAAGCTTTTATAACATCAACTTATTAATCTAATGTACACGTAATGTTGGATGAAATATCAGTGAAAATCAGGGTGAAAATAGTTAATAACTACTTTAATATTTTCCACCAAGTTGCCTTCATATACCAAAAACACTTTTCTGAATTATTTGTTATTTACATCAGGTAAAGTATATTAAATATGCTGCAATAATATATTATTCACTAGCGCTGATGTACGGCACGCCGTGTTGTTGGCCGGTCGACCGGCCTACTCGTGGTGACGTCACGCGTCTGTTGTTAGGCCTTGTACTCTCGGTGGTAACGGTCTGTATCGACGTGGAAAGGCCTGGGAGTGGTTCAGGAACCAAAAAACCTGTCAAAAAGTGAAAAAAAAATAATTGAAAGGTCTCACGTTTTAAAATAACCATCACTGTTCAGATGCGGCAAAATGAATTGCGAAGTATGTATAGTTATACTGACATGGCACTGTATTACTTGCCAATCGATACATACGACAACAATTTGTAATTCATATTTTCTCCATAATTAGTGAGTTCAAAAGGATTTTAAAAAGCCGCTATATTTAGTATAGTTGTAGTTACCGTTCTTGGTGGGTCAAAGTGAGACTACCAGTATTCCTTTATACAGGGTGTCCGCAAAGTTGGGGTTTTCCTTTTCAGAAACAACTATCCTTGAAATAACAAAGGTAATGTGTAGTGAAACGAGGGCGACCAAGTAAAAAATAATAAAGAAGAAAGTACTCACTCTCCAGCTGACGAGAAGGGCTAAGTACGTCTCTGCCCGAAATCATACCGCTCCAACAGAAAATAAAATCAGCTGATGCGCTACCGAGCAGACGCCGGCGGTGGTGCAGACCAGTAGACCACGAACAGAAACCACATTGATTGTCTTACACTTAATGGCACATCTTCTAACAAGGAAGGCAAAATGTTGCGTAAAAAGTCTAGGTATTGCATCCCGTCCAATCGATTTGGGAGAATAAATGGTCCAATGAGCATACCGTTCACCATGCCAGCCCAAAGATTCACCGAAAATGTTTCTTGAAAATGTGCCCGACGGACAGCGTGCGGATTTTCTACTGACCAAACATCAGTGTTGCGAAAGTTATTCACCCCATTACGCGTGAACGTAGATTCGTCTGTCACCAATATGCACTTCAAAAAGTCCGGATTATTGTCGTGTTGATGCAACAACCACTCACAAAACCGCACTCTTGCTGGAAAATCGTCAGGTTGAAGGGCTTGTATACGTTGGACGTGAAACGGATACAGCCCCTCTTCACGCAGCGTTTGCCACACTTTAGTTTTTGATACTTGCACTTCTCTAGCCACGTCTCTAGTGCTTGTTGTTTTTTGAAACGCAATCGATTATACGGGTTCGTTTACCTCTGCACGCGTGACCGTAACCGTCGGTTGAAGGTTGCATACTGACCTGACACACTGACCCCGACCCCCGACCCAGTTCTGTTGTCGGGTTGAGCTAGTGTCCTAGTACCAGCTGGGGATGTCGCGAGTCGCGGCTATAGGACCGTATTCAGATATTTTTGATGTTGCAGAGTCCTTTATCTCGGTTCCCTTAAGACATTGGTGTATATGGTACTAAGAAAAATTGCTTATGTTTTCAAGATCTACACGACATACAGGGTTTGTCCGGAAAGTAATAGGACTCATTTTCTTCCGCCACGACTGTACTTCGGAGCGTCCGCGCACCGACTGGATTCGGTAGAGGGCGTTCCTAGCTAACGAATGAGTGGTTGATCAGTTGTCTCCGAACACTTGGAGAGTCAGGACAGGCATTTTCGCGCGACCTGTTTCTGTGAGTGGTGCAAGCCGAAAATGCAGCATTCGTTAGAGCAGAGGTACGCGATTAAATTGTGCGTGAAACTCGGTAAATCTGCGACAGAGACGTTTGATATGATCAAGCAGGCTTACCCAGGTGTTGCTTTAGCATGAACATCGTTCTGGAAGACCTTCGACTTCGACAAACACCGATAATGTGACTCGTGTGCGCAAAGTTTTGAACCCAGACCATCGACTAAGTATTCGCTTAATTGCCCAGCTGTTAAATTTACCAAAATCTGTGGTTCATGACATTGTGACACATCATTTGAACATGCGCAAGGTGTGCGCGAAGATGGTCCCAAAAGTGCTCACTGACGACCAGAAATTGCGGCGAGTGGAAGTGTGCCAAGAAAATTTGAACCTGTGAAAGTGACCCCCAATTTTTGAATAACGTAATCACAGGTGACGAGTCATGTATCTTCGAGTATGATCCCGAGACAAAGAGGCAATCTTCCGAGTGGCACACGACGGCGTCTCCTCGCCCAAAAAAGTAAAGAATGAGCAAATCCAAAGTGAAAACGATGCTCATTGTCTTTTTTGACATCAAAGGCATTGTCCACCATGAATTTGCTCCTCCTGGACAACCCGTCAACGCCAAGTTTTACGTGGAAGTGCTCAGGAGACTCAAACGAAGGGTCAGTCGGGTCCGACAAGACATCGCAGCCGACTGGAAGTTGCATCACGACAAAGCCCCGGCTCACATCGCCTTTCTTGTGAACAGCTACCTGATCAAGGCCGGTATCCCAACGCTTCCGCAGCCGCCCTACAGCCCAGATGTGTCCCCCCGGACATTTTTTGTTTCCTCGCCTGAAAAGGCCGATGAAAGGCAAGCATTTTGAGACGACAGAGGGGATCCAAGCAGGATGCACCGCGGCTCTGAAAGCTATTCTGGAGAATGCCTTCCGTGACGTCTTCAATGCTTGGAAATCGCGCTGGCAGCGCTGCATCGACGCAGAAGGAGAATATTTTGAAAGTTTTTAAAGAATTGTAACGATTGGCTCAATAATTTTTTTTAAATAGACTCAGTCCTATTACTTCCCGGACAAACCCTTTATACATAAAAATACGAGGGCAGTCGGCTACAGCAGCAGATTTGTGAAGGATGCCAGTCATACTATTATATGCAAGTGAACCTAGCAGTATTTTTGACTATAGGAAACCTCCTAATTCGTCTGAATACTTTCACTTGCAGATCTTCTACACCACTGCAATAAGCGTTTACTTTAATTTATAACATCGCTAAAACATAACACTTATTTTTGCCGTTGTGCAACAATCTCTTTGGCGGATATAGACAATAGCAAATGGTATTAAAAGCCATTGGAAGATGTACATTGATCTTGTAAAAGAGAGCGTTCTGAATTACTTAATTCACGACTTCTGCGGAACAAGGTCGTCGTAACAGGCAGCAGGGGATCTTGCTGATGATGATATGTGAGAGATTATGCAATAACTTTTGCTCTTGATCATGATTATTTCATGTTGTGTTTTTTCTCACGAGCATGGTACGTATGTATCTGAGATTTATAGACATTGATACGAAACATTTATACGTATATAATTCGCAACAGATTTTTGTAAAAACGCATTTATATAAAATCAGTAATTAAAAA
Organism: Acanthoscelides obtectus; assembly: GCA_963669975.1. Classification (NCBI taxonomy): domain Eukaryota; kingdom Metazoa; phylum Arthropoda; class Insecta; order Coleoptera; family Chrysomelidae; genus Acanthoscelides; species Acanthoscelides obtectus. Next base: position 79,862,313 of record CAVLJG010000006.1, read on the forward strand.
AATTATTTTTGTTGTTAAGCGGATTGACTTAGAGACGTGTGTATTCTAAACCTCTTTAGTAATAACTGTAATATGATGTGAAGTGACTGATTCAAAAATGCTGAAGGTAACTTGAAGATTTTTAGCTACTCATTGAGATTACTAGAAAGTTAAAAACCGAGCTGATGAGTTTAAAAAAATACGCATTCATACAAGATTGTTCAATGCTCAAAATGTCAGAGCTAAGGTCCCACGGACCGCTCTGACAACCAACAATGGCTTGCTCAAAACGTCGAAACAAAACGAAGTTTGGGAACGTTTTCAAATTTTTGATTTTTGCTCATAGCTCCACCGCTACTGGACCGATTCCAAAATCTGATTTTGAGGAATGAAACATTTCATACGAATTTTAGTAGCAGTTTCCGTTACTTGTGAAAAAATGGCCACAAGTGGGTTGACACTGCACTTCCTACGCAATGAAATCATCAGTTCATAAAGGACACAAGTTACCGTCTCTGAGAAGAAAAAATTACTGCAAATATGTATAACAAAGGAAAATGGATTATGTCAGTCAATCAGGCACAAACAACAAGTCCACAGAACCCACTCACTTCACACGCTCCGATCTCGAACTTTCTCCCCTATCCTTCCAACAGTAGCAACCATCTGGCAATGTTGCTACGACTAACCTCGTCACTCAGCCATCCATCCCCACTTGCCAAAACACGATTCAGACGTCGAAAAGGCCTTGAAGTAGGTGTATCAGGGTCAGATTCGTTGTTTGAGTATAAATATATTAGCGCCAAGAATTAACCCTCCACAACCCCCATTTTTAGCGCTTACACATTTTTTTCTGAAAAGGACAGGAACAGGAACGTCAATGAATGAAATTTAAGCGTCCTCTATTTTTTCGTTTTCTGCTCTTAGCCGCTACTGGACCGATTTTTTAAAACTACAAAGCTTTCTAGTCTTTGGCATAGTAGTAACCTAGCGTGAAAATCAAAGTCCGAACGGTACTTTCCAAGTTAAGAAGGGGCCCGCGACTAGCGGACAGACAGACAGACCATTGGAAAGAATGGCAATGTTTTTAGTGATATATATATATATATATATATATGAGCAGCAGTCATTGCCAAAGCCAACGACCAGTTGGACACAAAATACAATTAATTGTTAATTGGGAAATGGGCAAATTTTTAGGCTTAAGTTAACTCTTTTGACGATAAAATCAAGCCTTCGGCATTCTCTATGGAGCCTTCATCAGGATTTCGTCGTTGAGGTTGCATCCACAAGGTGTTTCAAAACGAACGTAGAGAAGATAGAACTTGTGATCAGTATAAAAACAAAAGGACGGGGACATTGGGCTTGTTGAAAACAACAGATACCTTCGTTACATGTTAAAAATATCAATCCACCCGAACAAATTAAAAATTATTACACGTGAGAAGACATTTTAGTGAAAAAAATCGGAGGGTTAGAGACTGCATTCTGATTGTTGTCCACAATAAGAGCCAACCTACACATTGTAGTATAAAATGTCTAGAAGATCTCGAATTTTCAAGGAGACATCTAACCACAACCACGCGGACGGTTATAGCCCCCAAAGGATCTATAAAGAGAAAATGATCTTGCGGAGAAAGGTATATAACAAAAAGTAGGAAAATAATGGGCAAAATCCGCAAAAAAAGGAGGAAAATAGATTCGAGCAGAAAATAGAATAGGTAACCCGAGCGATACGTATTTCTGCTGGTTGGCTTCATCAGGCCAGAGATGAATGCATATATGAAACTACAAAAGTAGATACACGTGCCCACACATTCGGATATGTTTTATTCCCTCTCCATCTTCGTCTCCTCAGGTTACATCCGTATCATATATATGCATTCATATCGGGCCAGATGAAGCCAACCAGCAGAAATACGTATCGGTCGGGTTACCTATCCCATTTTCTGCTCGAATCCACTTTCCTCCTTTTATGCGGATTTTGCCCATTATTTTCCTACTTTTTGTTATATATATATATATATATATATATGTCATGTAACATCTAAGAACGTAAAACCCTGTTTTGCGACTTTTTTCGCGATTGCAATACTTTTTCGCCAGTTGCATAGGAAGTGAAAAATATAACAACATTTAACCTAAAATGTTTTCGAGTTTGCGAAATTCTTGTATTTTGGTAAATTCAATCCCCACTACACCACTGTCGAGCCAGTACAACTTAAGTTGTCGTACTAGGTAGAGGTATAACTACATATTTGGCCTTAAATCCATCTTCTTCTCATCAAAGTGCATGTTTAGAGAAAATAAGAGGTATTTAAAGGCGGCAAGTTGAGGCTCATTACGGACAGAAGAGGCGTGGAGATATCTGTTACGTCTCAAGGGCTTCGTAGATAAATTATGGGAGTCCGCGGGGTGCCCTGGGGCGGCCACTTTTTCATGCGATGTGTCAGTCGATTTAGATTCTTTGCAAGGGGTAAATAGTCCAACGAAATTAGATGACCAAATGACATAAAAAGATGGCGTCACTTGACAAATACCTTATATCCTGAATAGAGAATCGGTTCCAGAGTTCAAGCCTAGACCATGCTGATGAGTTTCCAGAAAAGCACGAAACAGCTGTACACCGTTGGCTGTCTTTGGTCAAGCGGACCAAACAGCGTGTATAAGCTAGACCCTCTGATAGAAAAAAGTACTTACGAATATGCATAGCACACAAATTATTCGGATCTCCCTCACCTACTCTCCTTAAAGCCCCCCACCCATCAATTTCTTACCCTTGCAAATTTATAAAAAATTACATCAGGAGCTCCTGGAACGCTAAAAAGCCAAGTCTGGGTGATTGTTTTCCTTTTATGCCTCTAGTTCCGTCGCCACTGCACCGATTTCCGACACTACAAATCCTTGGAATAGTAATAGTATTGAGTGAAAGTTACACCGGTATTTTCCAAGTTATGGGTGGGCCAAAGATTAGCGGACAGACAGACCGACAGCCTGACGGAAATTAGTGACATGGTTTTATGTAATCTACATAATGTATGAAGGGTACCGGAGAACAACGACAATAGTCCATCCGGACTGATTTTGAGAAAATCGGTAATTAAGGTTTACTTACTTATTGGAAAGTAAAATTGACGAAAAAATAAGTCATAAAGAATATCTTTGCTAAATAGTGTGTTTATTGGTAAAATAGATTTTATAGAATGAACTTTTACTCAAAACGTAACAAACAAAAGACGATGTTCAACTCTGGACTCGTGCCACTTTTCTCCTGCTTTAAGCGTCTATTGGAGGGTCATCGACATATGCATCACTGCTGTCTTCTGGATGATCAAGAGATATTAACTGTTAATAAAATGCCCTGGAATCTGCTCTCTCTAGAAATTTGGTCAGGTCCTGCAGATCGTTCCATTTCTTACTTTTAATTGGGATTGGCCGCTGGTAAAGTTTTCTCGTTTTTGTTGATCATTTGCATCTTCTTTCGAATTACCTTACCAAATTTAGAACTAGCCCATGTATATCGAATTGTGAAAAACTATGCGAGGATTCTGTTCACAAAACTTGAGCACCCTGACTAGTCCGGTTGGAAAGGGGCACTTCGTTGGATAAAACGGCGATAAAAACGTACTCAAATCTTGAAAATCAAAGTTTTTGCCACAATCAGTGACTTCAAATGGTGTAGGTTTCATACGGCACTTTTTCAATTCATCTCTCCAGTCGTCCGGTACCTCAGTGTATGCTCTTTGGTTCACGAGACTCATATCTCTATCACACTCGAGGTATTAATGCCCCATGATCGGAAATATTCTTTTTCACAGTAGTAAAATGATTTTTTTTGGTAACTAAGTAATGCAAAAACCGAATAACTGTAAAGTTTTTATTTTGCGCTGCACAGAAGTCACAGTCACATAGGCAGGATGTTATAAAAAAAGTGATGCAGCATAGAATAGACATCGTCAGCTCCTTTCTTAGCAACAGATTCATCGTAGGCATAAAAGATAGAATTTGAGTTTGAATTTGATGTAGTGTCTTCTCAAGTGTCTTTTTCTCTAAATTATTACTTGCTAACTGCCTAGTTTGTTCCGTGTGGGAATTTAAGGCAGCGGTAAGTGAATATCAGCTTTTAAGGAATCACACGTACTACAAGTATCTTTTCGTGGATAACCGAACAATATATTGAAGTTGTTTTCAAAGATTTCTCGAAAGGATTCATAGGAAATCTTATTTTCAATTTTGCTAATAGAATACATGTTGTGTAATTTTGCGTTATTTAGATTTTGAGGTAGGTAAACTTTCTGCGAATCTGCCAAAGAATAATGAGATTTGCGGCATTTGAGGCTCTTAATAAACGCGGTCACTTTCTGTTTTGTGTTTTCTAAAAGTTTGTGAAGTCGTGTGTTGTGTTTTCCACGCATGTCGATGGGCGATTTCCCAGTTGCAACTAATGAGTCTCTTATGTACCGAACTCGATAAAGTGCGATTCCGTGTCAAGACAAAAAAGCCTTATGACAAACTGGAACATCACGTACAATTCCATTTTCAACTAATCGGACACGAAAGCTAAATGAAGCATTGACTCTGCTTCATTTTTTCGAAGGCGTCTACGCATGACAGGATAAACAATGATAAGACCACTAAGTTAAGTGCATTAGTGTTTCCTAGTTTATTAAATTCACGAAGAAGTCTACAGCGTTCAGGTTCAGGAACAGTAGTAAAACAGCGAAAACGTTCACAAAAACAATCAGATCCAAGTTTGTGGGTAGTGGCGCGCAACGTTTTCATTACGTCTCTTTGTCTTCCGGTTTCCATATGGACTGATACCGTTTTTTCATACACGCGTAGGGACTCATGCCATTCTTCCCCGGCATAGGGAATCTTATAGCTGTTGTTTTGTGAACCCAGGCCGTTTTTACAATTTAAGAAGCTGGTTACAAGATATCATCAGGAAGATGCCACCAAAATAAACTGAAAGCTCGATTTAGCCAAATAATGGACTAATGCCGTCTTTCCCCGGTACCCTTCATATGATATCCAAAAAACATATCTCATTTTCGAAACATTTCGCTATTACAAAACTTCCTCGCCTATAGGCGTGGGAAGTAAAATATCCGTAAGCTTCCTTTTACTTCCCAAACCAACATCATATGTCATTCATTGCATGCCATTAGGATGTTGATGAAACCTTGACAAGGCTACTACTATGCCAAGGATGGAAAAGCTTGTAGCTACAAACAAAAAAATACTATAATAATAGTTTTTTGACGTTTCACAGTGGTTATAAATTGGGGTTGGGGATTGGTGGTTCCAAATGTTGCATCTTTGATATCAGTGAAAGGGGTTCTGTTTTTCAATTCAGTGAACCCAGAAATATACAAAACTATTAGACACAATATGACGCATCTTTACGCCTATGTCTCTAGCTACCCTTAGCTGAGGAGGGTCCGATCGGAATTTAGCAGCGTTGACGGTGCCCCATCCGCAGGGCGTACGAAAGTTGTATAGATATTGTGCAACATGAATAGTCACAGCCGGAAGGAAGAAGGAACTAACAATTTAATTATATTAATTTTATCACATACCAGCTGTAAGAGTTCCTATAGCCGGCGGATAGTGAAAGCACCAGAACGTCCGAAATGTTACTTATCCTACTCTGCGGTCTTATGTCAAGGTACAAAGACTTTCATAGCCGTTGAATAATAAAGATAGCAGTGTGTGCAAAAGCTGACTGAGATACGATACATGCTGCTTGTTGAAAGCCCATTTGTCCGTTGCGTAGGAAGTGCAGAGTCAATCCTCTTGAAGCATGTTTTAGTAATAGTTTTCGAGCACAATTTATGAACGTGTAATGTTTAACCTTACAAAGTAAACATTATACGCTTTTCGAACATACCTTTTTAATCAACAACAAAATGGGGTACCAGTTTTTGGCACTTACCTACATATTTGGCATTTTACGATGATGGGCGGATTCCATCCTCCATTTGACTGGATGTTTTTTACTACTTTGTCGCTAAAGAGCAGCAATATTTTACCTGCTAGTCGGCGAGTATTAGAACGTAGTTTTCCGGTTGATTATCGAGTTCATCATAAATGAGGTTGTAGTGAAACATTTTACCATTTGCCGATACTAATATTCCTGTACTAAGGCAATTAAGGCTACAGTCTCAGTCACTTGTAAAACTAGCATAAAAATCGCACATCTCCTATCTGGCTCAGTGGGTAATTATTCATGGAACACAAAAATAATTAGATATTTTTTTTGGTTTCATGCAAATCGTATATCATACAGTCATTTTTACCTGTCTCGCTTCGCTCTTTGCTAGAATGGAGAAACAGTTTTGCAGATCACAAGTTGTATGCCCCACATAGAGTGTCTCATATTAATTGTACAAAGCAACAAGGACTGTATCGATGTTCTCAGAATCGCTCAGGGCTAGCTTTAAGCAAAAAAATTCGTTGAGAAATTTGAAAATGCAAAGCGTTTTTGACAATCCGATCACCGTTTAAAGCTTAAAAGGGTCGAGACTTAAAAAAGAAAAGGCTTCAAGTGTGTTGGCTGCTACATAGGATTATGTTCACCACAACTTAGCCTCTCCGACAAAAAAGTTAGCCACGAACATCTAAGAAAAAAAATTAAGCGGATCAAGTCAGTCAAACAGACCCAACACTTAGTCCATAGTCGACGCAGATATATCTACGTTCGTGACATTGCTTAGACGCGTGTGTTGAAAATATTTGTTTGAAATTCTAAGTTTGAACGGAAAATATACGGGGAAATCTATGTAGTGTGAGATATATGTCCAATGGGTGCGTGAAATTACCGAAATTGTAAGCGTAAAACTATACTAAAGCCAATAAATACAACAATAAACTATTAACAAATAGATTTAGTTAGTTATATCGAAGGTAAAAAAGAAAAAGGAATGAGTTCCAAACCTATAGTAAGTACACCAAAAATTATGAACCTAATTAAATCTAGGGGAATTTTCATATGTTCCAGGTGTCATATCAACACGTGTTTCCGTGAAGTGTACTGTTTATGAGAAACCTAATATTTTGTAGTAATATTTCAATTTCAGCCAAAAACAAATTATAGTCTAATCATATTAGACGAAAATACCCCTGGATTGCGATATAATTATAGTCTGGTTTAATTGCTGCAAGTTGTTCAAGGGGGTATTCAAAACATGGACCCATAAAATGGGCACACCAATGTTTTATTCGACAACAAAGAATGAGAAAACGTGTTTTTTGGGATTCAATCGAAAGTGTTGGAAGGGACGAAAAAACTCTTGATATAAGATTTTTAGGTACTTTTGAGATCTACAAAATGGGGCCACACGTAAAAAGATCCAACTAATGGCAAAAAAGTTATGGTCGAAAACCGAGGCAAACTGCAGGTTTGGGCACTTGTTGGATCTCGCAGATATTTGAAATTCTTCAAATTCGTAGGATTCGTACTTCTAAATAACCACAACAATCCAGGGGTAGATTGGTCAAGTAGTTTTTGAGTAATTTCTAATTGCTTATTCCAAAACACCTGTTTTCCGGCCATCACTACTAGTTTATTGAGCAATATATACAGGGTTAGTTCAAAGGGCATTTTATAGCAAAATACACTAGTTTACCTTTTCGATGTGAATCGCAAACCATCCGGAAGATAAATGTTATTTTTATACAAAAAAGGATGGGTTACGTTTTTTCTTTGTATTTGTGAGTAATGCGCAGCAAAAGATGATAGATACATCCGCTTTATTTTGAAATGTGTATAGTAACGTATGTTTTTCGAATATCGTAGCGCATTTGTTCAATTACTCACAAATACGAAATGATTGAATTTGTTTAGAAGAAAAAAGCGTTACCCTTGTTTTTCGCATAAAAATAACATTTACTATATCTTTCGGATTGGTTTGTGATTCATAATGGCAAGGTAAATACGTGTATTTTGCTATTAAATGCTCTTTGAACGAACCCTGTATATTCCTCAATAAACTTGTAGTGATGGCCGGAAAACAGGTGCTTTGGGATAAACAATTAAAAATTCTTAAAGAACTACTTGACCAATCTAATCCAATTTTGTTGTTGTTATTTTGGAGTACGAATCCTACGGATTTGAAGAATTTCAAGTACTTGCGTGCAATTATCGTCGCTTTACCAACAAGTGCCAAGACCTGCATTTTGCCTCGTTTTTCGGCTATAACAGTTTTGCTATTAGTCGGATCTTCTTACGTGTGATCTCATTGACTAGATCTCATAAATACCTAAAAATGTTATATGTCAACACTTCCGATTGAATCTCAAAAAACACGTTTTCTCATTATTTGTTGTCAAATAAAAAGTTTTCCCACAAACATTTTATGCGTCCATGTTTTAAATACCTTCGTGAACAACTTGCACCAATAAAACCGGACTTTACAATTATTCCGGGTAAATTTGCTAATATATTATATATACAGGGTGTTTCAGTTTATTGTTGCATAACTTTAAGATTCGATAGAACTTTTAAAATTAATGCATGAAGTCTATATAAACATGGGTCGAAAAATTCGTGGCTTCCGAAATGCGGGGTGTTTAAAATTACTTTCTAAAATAGTTTTTTTAAATATTTCGATAATATTTGATGTATAACAGTGAAAATTGGTTTACAAGGGTTTTTTGCTACGATAAAACGAACCATGGGCATAGTTTTACTGTAGCCGCTAGAGGGCGCTCTCTACTGTACCTGTAGTGTATTAAAATGACCGAAAATTTTTTCTTAGTGCAATTTTTTGCTTTTTGAATAAAAAACTGATTCTTCGCACTTTTCAACATAAAAAAGCTCACCGGTGAGTTTTCGTTATAATTAGCCGTTTTTGAGATATTTCGATTTTTAAGGTTCGATGCATTTTTATTATTTATGTGAAAATAATATTTTTTTTACATTTTCGATTTGGGCATTACAAGTAATTAAGATGATCGTTTAGATCGTGTTTTTAAACACAGCAATAATTCCTAACTCCAAATAAACACAAAAAAACAGAATATTAATTTGTTTAATTTTCCAATATTATTTTTAACAAATTAAATTAATTATTTACCACTAAAATGCTATTGGATAGTTAGTACAAACATACAAAACCTAAACTAGTTGGTCGAAATGTAAACCCAATTGTTCAATACACAATTCACATCTACGAATGATCGAACGTGGTATAGCATTATTCAAATAAGACCTTATCTCTTGTGGTTACGGGAGTCTGGTACACTTTTTCTTTTAGAAATCCCAACACAAAGAAATCTAATGGATTTAGGTCAGGGGATCGTGGAGGCCAGGCGACTGGTCCTCCACGGCCGATCCATCTTTCTGAATAATTTTCGTCCAGCCAGTTTCTAACTATTCTCGAATAATGAGCTGGACAACCATCAAGCTGGAACCAGGCCAATCTTCTTAAATCTAACATAACATCATCCCACATATTTGCATGTTCAGCCTTTAAAAATTCCAAGAAGGTCGCAGCATTTAACCTTGCAGGCAAAAGGTAGGGTCCAAATAGTCGATTACGGTAGATACCAATCCACACGTTCACACTAAATTCATGCTGAACATTTCTTTCCCGAACTGAATGCGGATTTTCATGCGACCAAATATGTTGGTTATGAAAATTTACCACTCCACGTCTAGTGAAGCATGACTCATCGGTCCATAAAACGTTACCTAAAAACTCCCTATTATTATCAGTTCTATCAAGAATCCACTGACAAAATGTGATTCTTCGTTCTCCGTCCCCTGGCTGTAGTCCTTGCACAGATTGCAAATGGCAAGGACGTCTATGGTCATTTCTAAGAACACGGTGAACATGGCTTGCTGAAATTCACAAGGCACCAGAAACTCTCCTAACACTTGTGGTCGGATCTCTATCAAACTCACGCAGAATCATACGGGTAAATCTGCGCTGACGAACATTTATGTTTTGATCCCTTTAGAGATTTCCAAAACCATTTTCAATTATTTGGCGATGCACTCTTACTCGTACAAATACTGAGCGAGTTGAATGTCGTCTGTTTGGAAATCTTCGTGCGTATTCTCTGGCTGCTTCTGCTGCGTTTCCATTTACAAAGCCATACACAAAATGAATATCCGCTAACTCTTGATTGGAGAATAAAAATAGCATTTTTATAAAACTTACAAAAAAAAACAGGTAAAAGAAACTAGATTTCAGGTTTCAACAGACAACAAAACTAACGGTCAACTAATTGACGTTTAACCTTATTCTGCTTTCAATTTATCAAAAATATTTGCAGGCACAGTCTACTTCTAAAAATTATCGAGATACTAACTTTTTAACGTTATTTTATCATAAATAATTAAAAATGCATCGAACCTTAAAAATTGAATTATCTCAAAAGCGGCTAACTATAACGAAAATTCACAAGAAAGCTTTTTTATGTTGAAAAGTGCGAAGAATCAGTTTTTTTATTGAAAAAGCAAAAGTTGCACTGAGAAAAAATTTTCGGTCATTTTAATACACTACAGGTACAGTAGAGAGCGCCCTCTAGTGGCTACACTAAAACTATGCCCATGGTTCGTTTTGTCGTACCAAAAAACCCTTGTATACTAATTTTTACTGTTATACATCAGATATTGTTCGAAATATTTAAAAAAAAACTATTTTAGAAAGTAAATTTAAACACCCTGTATTTCGGAAGCCACGCATTTTTCGACCCATGTTTATATAGACATTAATTTTAAAAGTTCTATCGAATCTTAAAGTTATGCAACAATAAACTGAAACACCCTGTATATATATATATTTTAGAAGTGATTAAAAAACTGATCTCGGGGAGTTGTAGGATCATCAAAACATTTTCTCAAGATTTGATGAAGATCCACCATCCCGTTTTTGAAAGTAGGATCAGTGTAGATTCGGAAACTAATCCATAAATGAGTTTTTGAAGTATTTAGCAGAAACCTGATAAATCTGTAATTTCCGCCATACTTGGGGACCCGATATGGAAGCTGAGCGCGGTCTACGTGTATTCCGATCTTGTTGCTGCTAGGCGAGCTACGTATGTTTGGCCGGAGGCACTGGCAGCACCTTGTAGTCTAAATACTAGATAAAGAAGCCGACAGTATGATAGTATATACATTACATAAACATAGCGGCCTCACCATTTTAAAAGCATCACTTTGGATTAAACTAAATTTTACATCGTGAAAAATACGCCTCTGCTAAGTCTCAAGTTAGAAAGGGTAAATATGTATAAATTTGGGACAGCTCTCGAGCCCCTTTTTACCAATGTTCAAAATTCGCTCTTACTTTCGAGGTCTATAAACTAATTGATGAGACCGTTTTCGGAATTTTTTCATGATAATGCTGCGTGACAAAGATATATTCATCGGTTCTTGAATATGAAAGCCTTCCGCCTCGTCATTCATCTTCAGTCGACTCTCTCTCTTCTAAAAATCCCTCAAACCACCGAAAAGCCTGGGTCCTTGACAAACACGATGTCCGTAGGCCTGCTGAAATTTAACAAGATTTTCCGTTGCACTGTGCCCCACAACCTGATAGCACACAGTTGCTCGAAATTGATGTCACTCAGTTTTAGAACACAATAGAAAAAACTATACGGACAACCAAATGACTCCAGCTACTTCAAACTTGTACTGAAGGCGGATCACATGTTCCGCTCTCTACCCTCCAACCTCGAAGCCTCCAGAGTTGCCAGATCTAACGCTACGTTGCCAGTGTCATCACTTAATTCACAGAACTTTATTGCCAACTTTAAGTATCTAGCAGGCATTTCGAACGAATTTTGCGGGTACCCTTTAGCTATCATAATACGGCTCTGTCGCAAGTACATTCTTAGCCGACACGTCCTGTTCATAGGCTACCTGTCTACCAAATTTCGTGTTTATAGATCAAACAGATACAAACGTAGTTTGAGTGATGATGAAGTTTCTCCCTCTTACCCTATCTCAAGGCTATAATTTCAGCTTCACACATTAGGGGTGGACTTTCCAAAATTTTGTTGCACGTGCTCATCCATACTATATCAAAGACCCAAATATAAAAAACCTATCTAAAAAAATAATAATTTACCCATAGTAACTTTCAACCCTTGTTTAAATCCCTTTACGTTTTATTTTCGCAATAAAAGATAGCATGTGACTGTCTCCAAAGTCTAATCTATGTATATGTATACGAAAATCCATCAAACTTGGTTCAACTGTTTTGGCGTGAATACCGAACATATACTAAGTGACATATAAATCCGAACACCCAGTTTAAATGGTTTTATATTAATAAAATTTTGTATAAGTACTTAATGAAGCATAATAAGTAAATGATAAAAATTTCAAAATTATTGCACTGCTTTAAAGCCCTTTGACCTTTAATAATGTGTGGATGCACCCTGATGTGCTACGCATTCTCCAACGCGCCTAGGCATGCTTCTGATCAGGTGGTCAATGCCCTCCTGTGGTATCTCATTGCAGGCAACCACCAACTCCTCTCGACGTACTTCTAGAGTCTGAGGAGGACGTTGCAAATTGAGCAATCTCCTACCCATCATATCCCACACGTGCTTAACTGGGGATAAGTCGGGAGATCTTGGTGGCCATGGTAACAATGTGACATCATTATGTTGAAAGAAGTCTATTGTGACTCTTGCAACATGTGGTCGGGCATTATCTTGTTGGAAAGTTGGATCTGCCAGGGTGTCAAGATAGGGTAAAAGATGGGGTTCTAGAACTTCGTGGATGTAACGCTGCGCGTTCATGTTACCTCTAATGAAGATTAAAGGTGACCTGGAACCATAAGCTATAGCACCCCAAACCATAACTCCAACAGTGTGATGAACATGTCTTTCAACAAAAAACTGTGGATTCCTCCTTTCACCACGTCACCTTCCAGCCCTGGCACGACCATCGTGCATGCCTAAACAAAATCGAGACTCGTCACTAAAGACAATAATGCTCTATTCCTGATCCCAGAGTGACCGTTGTCTGCTGCACCACTCAAGGCGATTACGTCGGTGTTCTCGAGTTAAAGGGAGGACCCAGTGTGGCCGGTATGAAAACAAGCCAAAACTTCTCATTCGTCGGTAAATACTTCGCATGCCAATAGGTCTTCCGTGTTCTGCAAACCATTCATTTGCAATGGACCTGGTAGTGGAGAAACGGTCCCTTAAGGCCAATAATCTTAGGCGGCGATCTTCACGGTCTGTTGTTCTACGGCGGCGTCCAGTGCCCCTTGCGTACGGCCTTCTCGAAGCCATGCCTGACAAGACCTAACCACAGTGTCTACACTTCTTTGCACTCTAACTGCAATTGCCCGAAAAGAAAGTCCAGCTTCCCGAAGTCCCACTATACGGCCCCTATCAAACTCACTAAGTTGACGAAATCGTACAGGTCTCCGTACTCTAGGCATCGTAACCGATCGTAAAGGATGTCAAGAACCAAAATCCGCCAACGTTGATTCTTTACTACGGCTGAAATGTTAATTTTTAGAGCGTTAGTGAATTAAAAAAAAAGCAGTATAAAAACCGGAATGTCCAACTGATAAGGCTGCAAATTTTTTCACTTGTTATTTACAGTAAGATAAATACATTCACCAACTTTTATTAATATAAAACCATTTAAACTGGGTGTTCGGATTTATATGTCACTTAGTATACAAACATACATACTTTCGGATTTATAATAAATATACTAAGGGACATATAAAATGCATTGCAAGCCATACTTTTTTGTAAAAGCTTTTTTGTCATATCAGGATCCAGACAATATGAACATGTTTACTTAATATTCAGTGATTTTTCTGTGTTGGTTCCATTTGTTTCGTTGTTTTCTTACGACAGCAGATCACAACTAGTGTTCATTCGAGGTAACACGAGTGCCCAGTGCTACATCCACGAAGATTTACAAACACATCTGCTTTCCTTTTTGGAAAGATTGCAAGATCCACTTTTTCAGCAGGACAATGCACGACCTCATGTCGCACGTGTTACGCGAGATATTGCAACCACCTGCCTTATTAGTGCAGACCTTATTTTGACATCTACGCATGCGTAGATACGATACTGTGTCTGTGCGGCATTAATAGGGATAAGGCACGTCCTTATTTGAGGCGAGCTTATTTAGGCGTTCTTATGCCACGACGATTCACGATCGAGGTGAATCGGGTGTGGTCACAAGCATAATTAATCTTTTTGGATATGCCAGCCGTCTTAGAAAAACGCACAGAGCTGTTAATCATAAAAAATTACAGATTAATACCTAGAACTTATCCTGTGGTTTCCATGCTGGTAGAATTCCATTATCTGGAACGTGTAGTTTTATTTAAGTAGTCAGAGATCGACTCTAATTGAGATAAACACTTAGCAATGAATATTTAACCAAAATCATACCATTCACTTTATTGCGAGTGTTAGTGACAATTTCTTGGGGAATTCTTAAAACGTCGATCAACCTACGAAGGTCAGACTTCTCAAATCGAAAATTCAATCTTATTTCTTCATGTGACAACTTTTCTAAGTTAAATTCAACTTCAAATTCAAATTCAAAATATTTATTTCATCATGAATAAACATCATAAACAAAGGAAATTCTACATATACAGCAATGACGAAAAAGGACAGTCTCTCGATTATAAAACCCATACATTGGACACTTTAATACAAAGAGTCCATGCTAGAAAGCCCTGAATATCCTAAAAGTCCTTAAAGAAAATAAAAAAAAACAGTAAAGAGGCAAATGAAGAGGCGGTGAAACACAAAAAGGCAAAAACGAAGAAAGAACCCCCGGGAGCTGGCAACGGACGCGAAGAACAAATCTATACAACTTGCCAGCGAGTAGGAATGTAAAAACGATATTTTTGGTCACACAAACGCTGCTAAAGTAGCTAGTGACTCTGTAACAACGTTTTTGTCAGTTTTGAGAATGTTTTTGACGATGAGCTTTTAACTGAAGTTCGTAAATTATTCCATAAGTGAACCGCCACATAGGCAAACGATCGTCGAAAGGAACGCGTTCTATGCTTAGGTACGATAAAATTGAGATTATTTCTGCTTCTCTGGGGACCAGGCAAATGCACAAATCTTTCTCTTAAATGGGGCGGTTGATCTGTTTTTATAACCCTATAGATAAAAGAATACATGTAATATCTTCTGCGATTTATCATGTTTAATATGTTGTAGTTATTCAGATAAGGAGTGATATGGGTTCGATATGGAATTCCAAACGCAAATCTCATGCAACTATTTTGACCTTTTTGTATGCATTTTTTGGTTCGCGACGATAGCGAATCACCATAGACGACATCTCCATAGTCAAAAAGTGATAAAACTAAGGTATTACACAAATAATATTTTTGTTTGGCTGATAAATGTTTTTTAATTTGTTTATATTTTTTAGTCGCATGTAAGCTAAATTTGTTGTTTGTTATATGACTGCCGAAGCCAAGCGAGGTATCAAATATAATGCCTAGATTTTTTTGTCTCCTGAACTATGGGCATTCTGTAACTGTTAACAGAAATTACTAAATTTTGTTCAAAATGTTCCCTTTCATTACTGTTTTTATTCATAACCATTACTTGCGATTTTGAGGGGTTTAGTTTAAGATTGTGATGCTTTAGAAATCTGTCAATTCTTTGGAGATCTGAATTTAGTTGTTGTTGTGCAATATGGATTGTGGTTTTATTGACAGGGAGATATATTTGTGAGTCATCTGAATATTGTTTATCTTTGCGAATTTTACCGATTTGACCATGTGAGATATGAAGATTGAAAATAGCAAAGGAGATAAAATTGAACCTTGAAGAACTCCTCTTTTGATAGGTTTAAAACCGGTTTTGTAAATAGCAGAATCATTAGCTAACATAACATAGTTTGAACGGTTGCTTAAGTATGCTTTTATTAGATTTACAGAGTTCTGCGAAAACCCCTGGTAATGTAACTAAGGCCCGTATCGTCAGTCGTCCCTACAATTGTAGGGTGCGTTTAAGGCCTCCTTGATTGTCATACTCCTTTCTCTCCTTCAAAAATTTCTAGATTACACTGGTCCCGTATCAGCGTCAGCGCTCTCCTATTGTGAAGATATGTTTTCTTTTTAAATTGTAGTTAATTTCAGGCTGATAAAACATGATATAACTCAAAAGCAAGCAAAATTTCATGCAAATAGATGTTTGTGACATAACCTCAAAATAGATCGCTGACACGGAGAAGTAGAAAACTATGACAATCAAGGAGGCCATAAAGGCGCCCTACAATTGTAGGGCACGTTTCTGGCCTCCTTGATTGTCATACGACTGACGATACGGGCCTTAGCTAGTAACATTTCGTGATTCGGAGTGTCGAACGCTTTACTAAAATCGAGAAGAACCATGCACGTACTATTTTTTTTGTTCTTGATGATGTCTGATATCATCCAAGATATTAACTAAAGATGTACTTGTGCTAAAGTTTTTCCTAAAACCGGATTGACTATCGGGTATGATATCGTTTGTGTCACAAAAAAATCTAATTTGATTATAAATATGCCTTTATAAAATTTTTGATGTAGCGGGTAATATGCTAATAGGCCTCAAGTCTGTAAATTCTTTAGGTTCTGCTATTTTTGGTAAGGGTTTAACAATAGCTTTCTTCCATATGTCTGGAAATAATCCCCCAAAATACATGTGTTGATTATATTCAGCAAGGCATTCGTACAAAATGGGATACATAACTTTAGGTCTCTCATAGAGAAACCATCCTCTCCAAAGGCATTTGATGAGATATTAGTTACAATTTTGATTAGACTGGCCCTGTCTAACAGTTGAAAGCTAACATTTTGTAAGTGTTCGGGTATAGTTGAGAGAGTTTTCTTGCATGTTATGTTGAGCTTTTTGGTAGTGTCCCAAAATTCCTTACCTTTCTTTGAGAGTAAGTTAAAGAATGTATTTTTTTTCTCGGATAGTTGCATGCTTTGTATAGTTTCTTAGTTGTTTATAATATTCAAAATGAGCCTGTAATTTTGATTTTTGAAATTGTTTATGAGCTTTATCTCTTAGTCTGATTAAAATTCTTATATGTATTTTGAGTTATCCAAGGTACATAAGGTTTTTCGGTTATTTGTTTTGTTTTTATCGGAGCATGTTTATCCAGAACAGTTACTATATTTTTATTGAAGACTTATTTTTTCGTCGATTTGGTTTATATAGTAAATATCCTTCCACCCAAGTAGAAACCCTTTATTTAAGAAGGATTCTCTATCTATATTATTGTAGTCTCTATATTTAATAGTCTTTTGTGATTTATTTATTTTTGACTTTCGAAAGGCTGAGTAAATTAAGTTATGATCTGAGAGATTTTGAGAAACCGCCAATGATTTAGAATCAATAGAGATAAGATCCTCACTAGCACAGATCATATCAATGAGGCTAGCCTCTCTCTGGCACTGTTTGGGAAATGCTTCTATCAATTAATATATTATGGAGAATGATATATTCTGTGTCCTCCTCATCTGTCGCTGCTAATATACTGCTTCCAATTCAGCTTCCATTTAAACAATCTTATACCTTAAATTTCAAACACAAACGAAATTTCGAGTTAAAATTTTAATCACTTCCTATTTATCAATAGACCTACAACCTGTAAAAGTATGTTCAAAATTACAGCACTCCTGGTCGGTGTTGCATTTTATATGTCATTTAGTATAGGTATTATTATTAGCATGGGCCTGCGTCCTGTTTTGGTGCTCTCTTCGTTTTCGGTTCCCGCGTATAGTTGGGTCAAAAGGGATTCGTTCAGGAAGTAATAAGTACAGATCGTTACACCTGTATTATTAATATTGGTAAATGAATAGTACCCACATTCATCGACTAGTAGACTTGGATCGTAATACCGATCGCACAAATTGGTTGAAAATTTTAAGTTATCTAGATAAAGTATGATGCGGCTTCTTGAACAGATTATTTGTAATGTCTTTATAGACAAAGCTTATCAGCAATTAACATAGCAATCTGAATTGCCAACATTACTATAGCAGACTTCTAATGGTTTAACTATTTTTTCAATGGCAAACATTATGTCTACTAGACGTATAGTATTATTTTATCACGATGTTACAGGTTTTTGTTAAAATAGACATCGAACTCATTCAAAGGGGGCGTTTACCAGGGAGTTAAGATGATAGATAAGTAATTTGATCCTATAGGTGGGTGTGCATTTCCATTTAAACAGGGATCGCAAATTAATTTATCTGTATCTGCGGCTGTTCAAATTGTAATGCTGCCTATAGCGGAATCGATCGTTTTAACGCTTGATTAACGTATTCTACCCAACCTTATACTGCATTCGCGCGTCCAAAAAATTATCTGAGATGATATGAGATACCGTAGAGTAGTCGATGAGAATTTGCCATAACTATAATAATTGACACCAAACGGGTTTAGTAAGCATTTGAAGGTTGCAATGAGACTGTATTAAAACCAATTGGTTTCTTGAATAACCCTCAAGGTTCAGGAGAAGAGGACCCAATAAGACCAAAAATAAAAACCTTCATTAATCTTATGTTGAGCAACTGTGGAGGTACTTTTAAAACCAGTTTAAATACATTTTCAAAGCACGCAGTTTTAACGTAAACCTAAAAGTGTGTATTAAATGTATACTAAGTGACATATAAATCCGAACACCCAGTTTAAACGGTTTTCTTTTAATAAAATTTTGTATAAGTACTTAATGAAACATAATAAGTAAATGATAAAAATTTCAAAATGATTGCACTGCTTTAAAGCCCTTTGGCCTTTAATAATGTGTGGATGCACCCTGATGTGCTACGCATTCTCCAACGCGCCTAGGCATGCTTCTGATCAGGTGGTCAATGTTCTCCTGTGGTATCTCATTCCAGGCAACCACCAACTCCTCTCGAAGTGCTTCTAGAGTCTGAGGAAGACGTTGCAAATTGAGCAATCTTCTACCCATCATATCCCACACGTAGTCAATTGGGGATAAGTCGGGAGATCTTGGTGGCCATGGTAACAATGTGACATCATTATGTTGAAAGAAGTCTATTGTGACTCTTGCAACATGTGGTCGGGCATTATCTTGTTGGAAAGTTGGATCTGCCAGGGTGTCAAGATAGGGTAAAAGATGGGGTTCTAGAACTTCGTGGATATAACGCAGCGCGTTCATGTTACCTCTGATGAAGATTAAAGGTGACCTGGAACCATAAGCTATAGCACCCCAAACCATAACTCCAACAGTGTGATGAACATGTCTTTCAACAAAAAACTGTGGATTCCTCCTTTCACCACGTCGCCTTCTAACCCTGGCACGACCATCGTGCATGCCTAAACAAAATCGAGACTCGTCACTAAAGACAATACTGTTCCATTCCTGATCCCAGAGTGACCGTTGTCTGCACCACTCAAGGCGATTACGTCGGTGTTCTCGAGTTAAAGGGAGGACCCAGTGTGGCCGGTATGAAAACAAGCCATAACTTCTCATTAGTCGGTAAACACTTCGCATGCCAATAGGTCTTACGTGTTCGGTAAACCATTCATTTGCAATGGACCTGGTAGTGGAGAAACGGTCCCTTAAGGCCAATAATCTTAGGCGGCGATCTTCACGGTCTGTTGTTCTACGGCGGCGTCCAGTGCCCCTTGCTCTTTGCGTACGGCCTTCTCGAAGCCATGCCTGACAACACCTAACCACAGTGTCTACACTTCTTTGCACTCTAACTGCAATTGCCCGAAAAGAAAGTCTAGCTTCCCTAAGTCCCACTATACGGCCCCTATCAAACTCACTAAGTTGACGAAATCGTACAGGTCTCCGTACTCTAGGCATCGTAACCGATCGTAAAGGATGTCAAGAACCAAAATCCGCCAACGTTGATTCTTTACTGCGGCTGAAATATTCATTTTTAGAGCGTTATTGAATTAAAAAAAAAGCAGTATAAAAACCGGAATGTCCAACTGATAAGGCTGAAAATACTTTTCACTTGCTATTTACAGTAAGATAAATACATTCACCGACTTTTATTAAAATATAACCATTTATACTGGGTGTTCGGATTTATGTCACTTAGTATATATGCAGTTAGTTTACCTTGTTGTTGGTTCTTTAAAACTATGTACTATCTTCTTATAACATAAAAGCAGTTTAAAGATTATAGAGGTCAACAAATGTTTATGTTTATGTATATTATATAACTAGATGACCCGACAGACGTTGTCCTGTCTTAGCGATGAACTGGGATGAATAATGAATAATAAAAGGGCAAATATACCTATGGAATATAGGTAATTGTATAGCGATGTGTTTCTACCATCCTGTGGCTAGCAAATACATTCGCATCACTCTGATTCCCCCATCAATTTACCTTGAAAGTAGGCATACATTCATTTGAAAGCAATTATTGTATTGCTGGATTTGAGTCAAAAAATATATAGAATCTGGCCCATTTCTGGAAACCAATGAATGTATTGGCTCTGGTGGTGGTACCAATGCAGTCAATTTGATCTTTCCACTGACGCAACATAATACAGGGTCTTCATTTTCAAACATGAAAGCCTTGAAATGTGGACTCACAACGTTAATTGGTCTAAGAGCAACGATTTTTTGTGAACTGTAATCGATTGCCACGTCATAATTGAATGCGGCTTTGATTGGGATCAAATGCGACACTTCTACATTGGTGAATGTCAGTCCTCCGATCCCGTTCAACTTCATTTCTCGCATCTAGTTGTTCGTCAGTTTGACTTCTTCGTAATATATCTTTGTCTTGCTGCATTGCGAGTTCTGCGACCTAAATATTGGTACGTCCAATTGGTGGCATTTTGAGGAATCATTTTTTTAATATAAGGCGTGATTGCGGTGAACTAAATTCCTTCCTTATTGATTATTTTTGAACAAATACTTCTCAACAAACTCACTGAACCAACTGACAACTGGATAAAACCTCTAATCGAATGGACTTTGCACAACCAATCCAATAAAACAATATGTTTTCATCGATAAGCACTGTTCAACGATAATATAAATTTGTGGCGTGCGAGATGTTAAGTTTAAAATGATAGAGTAATGAAAGTAAATTAAGCAAAAGAAACGTATTTTCATCCGTCATTTTTATTAGAGTTAACTGACAAAGATAACAATTAGGCAACACTGCAGTTTCTTTTGAAGAGGCCATCACAAAGTACGGATGCCAAAGAAATGTACGTCCAAAAACGAAAGCACCGAGTTTTCACAAGCAATTTTCTCTTACATAGCTAACTGTCAATAGCTGTTGGAATAAAGGTGGCGGAGAGGAGTGCCCTGGTTCTTTTGGTACTTGAGATATTTCTTCTGCTGTGCGTGCTCCATGCTCAAGCAAACTATCAAACGCGCGTAGCTTAAATAATCATTAGGTTTTCAGTGATTTGCCAAGTTTTTGCGCAATTTCCTTGATTTTTCTTTCCTTAAGAACCCCCTATACAGCCTTAGGAAACTTTTAAAAAAAGATTAACGAAATCGGTAAAGTCGTTCTCAAGTTATGGCGTGACCACGCGAAATAGGGATTCATTTTTTTATATATATATATATATATACAGGGTGACTTCGAAGTTGAGTCATTTATTTTAACAGTGAGTAGATCTGATCAAAATAAATGTTTTTTTCCTTTACCTTTCTGGTAAAATTAAAGTAACAAAGTTATAGCCCTTTGGAAGTTTGAGTACCGCCCTGTCTCAATAATAATATTATGTGCTCGTGTTTGGCGACAACGGATATAATCCGCCGTATCGGTTCATCGCATCGGAAACAAAAAAGCGAAAGAATTTGGAACGATGTTTTTACAATTATTTTATTCATTTGTATACAGTCAGTGTCAGTGAATAGTAGTGTCTGTTGCGTGGCTCAAACGAAATAAAAAATGGCACATGTTTATGCGGATCGGTTTCCCAATCGAGTGCAACCAACCCCTCGTGCCTTTGTTAATGTAGTACAACGGGCTCGTGAATCAGGTGACTTAAGACCACACAGGGGACTGCATGCCGGTGCTCCAAGACCTCACGATCAAATACAGGTCCGCACTGAAATACTTGTCGGGAGGATACTTTATAAAACAAGGTAAAAAAATTTTTTTTTATTTTTACACACATATTTTGGTTTATCTTCCTTCTACAATCATTATCTGAAAATTAATGACTCAACTTCAAAGTCACCCTGTATATATATAGATGAGATAAGATAATAACAAGTAGTTAGTTATTTCGGACTGTCAAGGTATAAAAATATCTTTCGACTTTATCGATAAACGTTAACGAAACAGGCCTTGAAAACTTTTGAAATCGTGAGAAACATCAGTTTGGAAGAAAGATAGTTTTATCTATATTTTCAAATTTTCTAATGTTAGTGTAAAGAAATTACGCATTTAAGTTATGATTTATCATTTTAATGTGCTCGTCAAAATTGGTATCCATTATGGGTTCTAACGTGTCGAAAAAGCAGAATGGGCGAAAATTAAATAAGACCATTTATTTTGTCAATCGACAGATAAACGTTGGGATCGGAAGGTCTTATTTTATACCATCCCAAGAGTTAAAAGCAGGATCCCTTGAAGTTAAAACCCTTCAGTTTGAACGCTTCACACTAAACAAGTTGCGGCGTTTATTTTGGTCTTGAAAGCAGAGGAGATCACCTTAGTTTTATTATTTCCAACAAAAAGTATGGTTAGTATTTACGATAACCAATTAAGTTGAAAGTTTCAATACAGCTTGCTTATTACCTTTAAGTTTTAAAGAAAGCTTAAGAAATATTCGTAAATATTATTTACCGACCAAATCGTCGTAATGATGGGCGTTATCACTTATTTTAGAAGAATCTTAGAAACTACTTAAAAACCACACCGTCACATAGTAGAACGTAATAAAACTGAACTAAACTTTTAAGAATTATCGGTGTTATTTGATACCCTTATTAGATTGTTTAAAACCAGTACTAAATGACAATCAGTTTTTAAGTCCCAGTAATATGTCTATAAGGTACGAGGGATAGAAAAATAGTAGGCCGCGCGGATCGAACGTCAGTACTGAATCTTAACCTCACTCTTTAGTAAACTTAAATTCAAAGTTTCACAACAATACGTGCAGTGTTCTCACTACAGTGAATTTTTGAGTATCATTAGAAAAATGGAACTCAACCGAGAACATTTTCGCGCCAAAAATTATTACAACTTTCAGAGACAATTATCGCAACAAGAATGCCTTGCTGAGTTACTGCCTCTTTTCGGCAACGAAGCGCCACATCAGTCGACAATTTCTCGTTGGTATGGAGAACTAAAACGTGGACGGGTGAGTCTTAGCGGCGATCCCAGTTTGGGTGCACCAAAAACGGCAGTCACCCAGGAATACGTCGATGCTGTGCGCAAACTCATCATTGAAGATAGACATGTGACATATCGCGAGATTGAGGCGTCCTTGAAGATCTATCTCAAAGACCTCAATTCAAAAAATTTTACATGAAGAATTAGGAGTAAGAAAATTAGTTTCTCGTTGGATACCCCACCTGTTGACTGAAGAGCAGAAAGCAGCCAGGGTTAATTGGTGTCAAAAAACGCTTGTCACCCAGGAATACGTCGATGCTGTGCGCAAACTCATCATTGAAAATAGACATGTGACATATCGCGAGATTGAGGCGTCCTTGAAGATCTATCTCAAAGACCTCAATTCAAAAAATTTTACATGAAGAATTAGGAGTAAGAAAATTAGTTTCTCGTTGGATACCCCACCTGTTGACTGAAGAGCAGAAAGCAGCCAGGGTTAATTGGTGTCAAAAAACGCTTGTCACCCAGGAATACGTCGATGCTGTGCGCAAACTCATCATTGAAAATAGACATGTGACATATCGCGAGATTGAGGCATCCTTGAAGATCTATCTCAAAGACCTCAATTCAAAAAATTTTACATGAAGAATTAGGAGTAAGAAAATTAGTTTCTCGTTGGATACCCCACCTGTTGACTGAAGAGCAGAAAGCAGCCAGGGTTAATTGGTGTCAAAAAACGCTTGACCGTTTTAATTCCGAAAACTCAAAAATTGTTAGTGGTGATGAATCGTGAATTTACTGTTATGAACCAGAAAATAAACGCCAGTCGGCTGTTTGGGTGTTCCAAGGTGAAGAAGAGCCAACAAAAGTAATTTGTTTTCGAAGTGTTTCAAAAAAGATGGTCGCGACATTTGTGTCAAAAGCAGGACATATTGCAACAATTCCTCTTACTGAGCAAATAACTGTTACTGCGGATTGTTATACCACCCAAAAGTCATCTCCGAGCTTCGAAAAATCAACCCCGAAAGAAGAATCATCCTCCACAAGACAATGCAAGCTCACACACTCCCAAAAAACAAGGCAGTATTTAACGGAAGAAAACGTGAAATTATTGGACTATCCTCCATATAGACCCGATCTAGGTCTTAACGATTTCTTTACTTTCCCGAAAATTAAAAGCAGACTGGAGAATTTGAAAAACACTAAAGTCATTGAAAACTACCTACCGTGTTGTTTTATTTCCATATGCAAAACTTAAAATACATCCCTCGTATCTTAAATACCATTATTCTATTACTTACCACAATAAAACCCACTTGAAATACACCTACAATGTTTCTACGGCAGGGGTATTACGTAAAAAACCTAATAAACGAAAATATGTCACTTTTCAAGATTCGTAATACCCCTGCCGTGCTACTAGGGATGTTTATCTTCTTTACATTAATTAGAAATCTACTTTGAAAAGGTAGTTTCTCGGTGTAGGTATATGCTCTTATATGAGACATTAACGTTTTCAAAGTGGATTTATATTAGAACGAGAAACATAGCTTTGACAAATTCTTATAGAAAACGGTCTTTTTCACGAGTGTCGATTACGGTGAGATAACAGCTGATTATCTAGTAATATTTCAAAATTCCCCATATCGATAAATGACACATCATTCTGTCGGATTCGTTAACATCAGGTAGACAAAGCTGTATTTTGTTTTGGTTTTTTTGTACGCTATAGATGTATTTTGTATCTGTTAACACCTTTTTTATGTAGAAAAGTTTATTTGCATAAAAATAAACGGTACAAGCAAGTTTTACTAGATTTACACCCGATTCATTATTGACAACGTTACACACTAATACAAATATACTAAGTGACATATAAATCCGAACACCCAGTTTAAATGGTTTTATTTTAATAAAAGTTGGTGAATGTATTTATCTTACTGTAAATAACAAGTGGAAAAATTTTTAGCCCTATCAGTTGGACATTCCGGTTTTTATACTGCTTTTTTTTTAATTCACCAACGCTCTAAAAATGAATATTTCAGCCGCAGTAAAGAATCAACGTTGGCGGATTTTGGTTCTTGACATCCTTTACGATCGGTTACGATGCCTAGAGTACGGAGACCTGTACGATTTCGTCAACTTAGTGAGTTTGATAGGGGCCGTATAGTGGGACTTCGGGAAGCTGGACTTTCTTTTCGGGCAATTGCAGTTAGAGTGCAAAGAAGTGTAGACACTGTGGTTAGGTGTTGTTAGGCATGGCTTAGAGAAGGCCGTACGCAAAGAGCAAGGGGCACTGGACGCCGCCGTAGAACAACAGACCGTGAAGATCGCCGCCTAAGATTATTGGCCTTAAGGGACCGTTTCTCCACTACCAGGTCCATTGCAAA
Organism: Acanthoscelides obtectus; assembly: GCA_963669975.1. Lineage (NCBI taxonomy): Eukaryota > Metazoa > Arthropoda > Insecta > Coleoptera > Chrysomelidae > Acanthoscelides > Acanthoscelides obtectus. The sequence goes on from CAVLJG010000006.1 coordinate 79,887,943, forward strand.
TGAATGGTTTGCAGAACACGGAAGACCTATTGGCATGCGAAGTGTTTACCGACGAATGAGAAGTTTTGGCTTGTTTTCATACCGGCCACACTGGGTCCTCCCTTTAACCCGAGAGTACCGACGTAATCGCCTTGAGTGGTGCAGACAACGGTCACTCTGGGATCAGGAATGGAACAGTATTGTCTTTAGTGACGAGTCTCGATTTTGTTTAGGCATGTACGATGGTCGTGCCAGGGTTAGAAGGCGACGTGGTGAAAGGAGGAATCCACAGTTTTTTGTTGAAAGACATGTTCATCACACTGTTGGAGTTATGGTTTGGGGTGCTATAGCTTATGGTTCCAGGTCACCTTCAATCTTCATAAGAGGTAACATGAACGCGCAGCGTTATATCCACGAAGTTCTAGAACCCCATCTTTTACCCTATATTGACACCCTGGCAGATCCAACTTTCCAACAAGATAATGCCCGACCACATGTTGCAAGAGTCACAATAGACTTCTTTCAACATAATGATGTCACATTGTTACCATGGCCACCAAGATCTCCCGACTTATCATTAATTGAGCACGTGTGGGATATGATGGGTAGGAGATTGCTCAATTTGCAACGTCCTCCTCAGACTCTAGAAGCACTTCGAGAGGAGTTGGTGATTGCCTGGAATGAGATACTACAGGAGGACATTGACCACCTGATCAGAAGCATGCCTAGGCGCGTTGGAGAATGCGTAGCACATCAGGGTGTATCCACACATTATTAAAGGTCAAAGGGCTTTAAAGCAGTGCAATCATTTTGAAATTTTTATCATTAACTTATTATGCTTCATTAAGTACTTATACAAAATTTTATTAAAATAAAACCATTTAAACTGGGTGTTCGGATTTATATGTCACTTAGTATACTTGCTGACCAACTGTCCACCTCACTAGACGTCATTAACGTGATGAATACTCGAGAAATAGGGTTTACATTAATCAACATTCTACATTGTCGTAGTAATAATAGTAGTAATAGTAGTAGTATTTTTTACCAAGGTGCCTTTTTTATAGTATCTCGGTATTTTTTCTGCCCTGCCGTTGCATTTGCTCTAATAACATAAAAGACCTCACACAATCGCGTGGGAAGTAAAAATAGTAATACAAAAGCAAAAAACAGCAATAGATGGCAATAGACGAAACCACCACATTTCCCTAATAATACTACAAAACCCAAAATTACGCAGACAATTTAGAACGGATATGCGGCATAAAGTTATAATCTGCCTATGAGGAGGTGGATAACATGCAACAGAAGAAAAACAGGAGTCGATTTGAAAAAATGTTCCCAGTTAATTTTATGTAATTTGGTAAACTGCCGTTCACATTACTCTCCGATGGTTCGTTATTAAGATGTGATGCGTTCAGGTTTAGTGCGTAACAGCGGAAGGTGTTATTTTGCCTTATACAGGGCGTACATGGCATTAATTACCAACCATTCGTAACGGAAACATGGAGACGCACTTACTAGTCTAGATGCTATAGCTGAAAAGTCGTACGAGACTTGGTTAGAGTGTTAAGGCGCGTACACACTGCTAGTCAACAAAAAGAAATGTGTAATAATTGCTTTGCTTCTTTATTTCGCGACCAGCGATGAATGCTTTTCTTCTTATTAGGTTTGTCAAAGTCATAAATAATGTCTAAAATTTATTTAGATAAATAGCGTTTCTGAGATATTAGAGCAATTCTAAAGGCTGAACGATACTTTAGTGCATATCGCAAATATTTCATTTCTTATTTTAAAATGAAAGATTAGGATGTAACTTGTACGAAACTATCATTTTTTCTTTAAGGAACCCTCTGCTTGCTATTTTATATAACTACAAAGTTGCATTTTGAGTGGCAATACTGTGGTTTAGAATACTGCTTTATGAGCTGTTTCTTCTTGTTTACACAAAAGATTGCTTAAAATTGTATGAATATAACATACACTGTTTATTACTGTGGCACTGTTCATCGCAATGATGCAATTTTGCATAATCTTAATGATGAAAATAGTTCATTGTTAAGTAGCCATACCTTTTATTTTAGATAAATATTCCCATCACTACACCACCATCACTATCATAATTTCTCCATCTAGTTGCGATGTTGCTAAATCATATATATACCTTAATTTGGTTTGTCAAATTCTTACATACTAGCGCAAAAATGTGCAGTCGGCACAGGATTGTCCTGAAAATGCGATTTGGAGGTGTGCCCGGCAGGTTTTACTGTACTAAATGCACATCGTGCCCTATGATAGTGTTAGCTAAAGACACTTTTTTGAAGAATGCCGTATGGTCTTTACAAAATCACTTCGGTTATTGTTTTTCCTATATTATAGTTATAATCTATTTACTTTTGTATATATGTGTGTATTTGAAGTGAAGCTGAGGTTACAAAATATACCTAATTGAATGTGATATATATGAGAAATAACTAAAAAAGTAGCTGTTGCGAATTACTAAATAATGAAAACAGAACAAAGAACATTGTTGTAGTGTTTGTTGATGATTTGATGAAATGGTCGTTGATCTTTATTTAACTATAATGTTGGACGATGGTGGGAATTAGCAGGGGATGCATCACAATTTTTTGGTGGTAGACATATTTCACACATCATAGATTTCTGCGAACATTTGCACTGAAAACTTAAACGATAGATAAATGTGACCGGCACGGGTCCTTCCGTCTGATCTCTGGCTTTACCGCACTGCCGCACTGCCGCGTTTGATGAATGGTCAGGTATTGGGGACAGGTGACGTTGCCAGATGGACGATATTACGGGTAAGACAGAGAAAGAATGCCTATAATTGTATGGACCTGTTTCATCCGTTTAGTTTCTCTGTTATACATGTTTGTGAATAGATTTTTTCTCAGAGGGTGTAACTTAAAATGCTGCTTTCTTCATATTTGGCAACTCATCAGCATGGCATGGGCTTGGTTTCTCGGACAACGACGAAAGCATAGTAAGTATCCTCTATCCAGGATATACGGTCTATGGCCTTATCTCGATAGGATCTGACTGTGCAGAGTCAACCTAATTGACGCCTTTTAAACTGCAGAGTCAACCATTATTTATTGAATTTGAGTTTTATCAAGCTCTTTCGGCCTTGCAATAAACGAGGCTCCATACCCAATAACTAGGTCGTTTAACTAAAAACTAAAGTGAATACAATATCTGCTTATATTAGTTGAGCTACATATAAATATAACTTCATTAAACATTATACTTACAATAATATATTCTATAAAAAATACTCAGCGAAAACTACTTGAAAATTGTCATAAACCTAAGGATTGTCACGAATGGGCTCTTTTTATCGCGGTATCTATGAAATGTTTCTCGACTTTTCACGTTCTATTTGCTCACATAACATCAATTTACTACTACACGCTGCCTTATATACCCTAATATACATGTGAAGATCACCTAGAAAAATCACAGCGCCACAAAATTCGCAAAACATATCATATGCTCTAGAAATGAACAAAACTGATAGCTATCTGACAACTATCTGACATCACTACCTACAATTTGATAACACATAACATAACTCAAACTGTGGCCCAACGAACTATATAATGAGTGATATCGATACCAAATAAGTTGTCAATAATCCTTAATGGAATCGTATAAAAAATCAAAGTGTCCAAAATGGCCTTCTCATGGGTCTGTCTCTTGCCAGGCCAAAATGTTGTGAATGTGATTAAAAACCGGTTTTGCTGGGAGCTCAAATTATAATTTCAACGTCGACAACTGGAGTCAACAACGTGGGAGACTGTTTTGTCATAATACCGCACGCCTGCAACTCGTCGCCTCATGCGTGTTCTTGAGTTCGACAGGTGTTAGTGTGAACAGAAGGAACTTGTCATCGAGTGGCAATAATTACGACTTCTAAAAAGCATGACCTTAACATCTGAAACTTATCCCGTGGTTGTGTTACCGACAACTTTCATATTATGAAGCCACAAAGTGACTTTGAAAAAGGTCATCACTGTGGCCGGAATGTTAGTAAACTCTAAATGACCTGCGTTCACCGGGTGTTATAGGACTTTGAGGCTCAAAATCTCAGAAATGTTACTACATTGTGGCATTTTTGTTTATTTTTGGTTGCTTTATGCTGATATATTAACTCTTGAGGAGCTGCATATGCAGATACATACGCAGATTTCGCTTCCTTCCGTAGGAGATTTGCAGATGGGTTCGTCTTTTTTTCATATTATATGATGGGTGTGCCCCAGAAAATGTTTTGGCTTCAAAATTGTTTTTGGTACACATTTAAACATTTTTGCACGATAAGTTAAATTTAACAAACCGCGGAAAACAGTACTTTTACACTTAGTCATTCAGAGTGACTGATCGATCACTGTGGTTGTATTGAGCATGAGAAGACTGATAGCGCCTTGCTCTCTGACAGATGAGATTTTCAGTGGTTAATGAGCTTAATGTCATAGCAATTAATAGAGGTAGAGACAATTTCAATGTAAAGAAAACCTACCATACTTTTTGTTTTGCATAGAATTACTTAGATTCAAATGCCCGGTTTTGGATGATTGTTTCAATGAATGAATTTCGGCTCCTTATGCACCCCTACATTCCCTAAACCTCTGGCCTTTCTAGCAAAGTTGAGTATAACATTGAGTCCCAGCTTCTTAACGATCTGGGGGTCCAAAGTATATTCTGCCTGCAGTAGCTCAGAGCCTCCTATCGACATAGAACATGCGCCGAGGTCTCTTTCTCTACCTCGCGGCGCTTACACAAGGGATCCTGAGCCATCCCCATCACGTGCAGGAGGCTCCTCAAGTCCCACCAGCAACCTTAAATTGGCTCTATCCAAGTATAAGCAAAATCGTCCATCCTTAGCGCTGGCTCCTACGATGAGTTTCCGTGCCTGTTGGATATATCTCACTTCTCCATTTTCCTCCTAACTAACGTACGGTGAAATGTTGTACTTGAATGTCCTGGAAGGAATAAATATAGCGAAATACCAGTGTATACTCCTCCAAAAAAGCATCAAATGAAAGGTTGCAACGTTTCACCGAATGCAACGAATTCTGCCTATACTACGATATAACAAGAAGATGCGAACTCTCCATTCCTCACTTGAACAGATAAATGACATAAAATAATTATAATTTACGCATTGCCAGGGGGGTTACACAAGAGAGCGTAATTATATGCTGGCAGTATCTTGAACAAGCATGAACAACAACCTTACAATAAACAGACGTTCGTATGTTTGTACATAAACATGTACAAAGAAAGCAAGATACGCTTTTATTCACATGCGTCGCACGCATCACTCTTCCCATCGCATTTTAGAATATTATACTGGTCATTTTCAGATGACTAATGCTGTGTGTGTTTCATATAATCGGGCAATTTTATGAAAAGATGAAAAAAGGTAAATACAGGGTGTTCTCAACGTTGGGACTTTCCTTTACAGAATGGGTCAGGCAATAATAAGCAAGATAGTAACATATATTAAGATAACTGATATATGTTTTTTTACACCGAAGCAGCCGCGGGTACTATGATTATAACAACGAAACTTTATTCAGCCGATTATTGAACTGCTTAAGATTAGCAGAACTGGAAAAAGCCTCCTTTTGTAGATTGTCCCACAATCTAGACACCCTAGGGAAAAAGGAGTGGTCGTATCGGCCAGTTCTGCGTGTCCGAAAGACACGGTTAGGGTGGAAGGCCAAAGTCAGATGGGTCTGTCTGGCAGGCACATCGCGCGGCGGCATCATGGAGGAGAGCCCTGAGGAGCAGAGGCCGTTGGTCTAGCGGTAGAGGGGAGCTAGATCGCCGATGGCCCGCCAGTGCGAAAGAGTCCCGAAATTGTCTGTTAGATAAGAATTATCGATCAGTCGAATAGCTCTCCTCTGGAAAGCATCGAGCATAAATGATGTAGTCGGGGCGTGTAACTCGAGGTTAGATCTTATCCGGGCATTGTATAGAGTGAGAAGGTCATGTGAGAAAAAGTGCTTTTTAGCCTTAAAAAATAGCCTAGCTTTTTCCCGGCCGCTATTGACGAGATGTGTTGGTGCCAGACCAAGTCATCGGTGATCTGGACTCGGACCAGCCGAAATGAATGGCTTTTTGGCAGAACTCGGCCATTCATCGAAACCGCGCTAGGACGCTTTCTGTCCATCAAGGTACAGTACTGTGTTTTGGAAGCATTAAACTGTACAAGATCGTTGCGTCATCAAGCAGTGATATCCTCCAGCATGGGTACCTATAACGAATCTTAAAAAGTGAATTTCGTCGATTTCTTTTGACATCTCATAGATTCTTTTGACATTTCGTAGATTTTTCTACAATACCTGTATGTTAACTTAGCACAAGCTGTTGAACACTTGTTGTGAATTCATTTTGTAGATGTAGGTGTTGCTTAAACGTCAGCGAACAGCGATCATAGCAAGTAAACGTGGAATGATCTTTTTGCACACTAAAAACTAATTATACCCCATTCGTAGTCCACTTACGCCCAGACAAAACACAACATGCCCAAAAGCGAGATTGTACAGGCCCGTATTTTCCTCAATGGTCTTGGAATAAACTAACAAAATAAATTATTATTTTTATAGAAGGAAGTGCACATACCTTTCACAATTCTATATTTGCTGGAAGTATTTGAATCATCGTTAGAATGGCTAATATTAATTATTACAGGTTCAATTAGAATATCGATCGTATTGTCCAGATCCCACATCTTTGTTTCGATTGTCTCTTGAACGTGAAAGATGCAATTTTTCCAATGGTTTGCCGCCACTTTGTTGGCTTCATAAAACAAATTTTTCACGTCAGAAAATTTGAATGTTTTATTGTTTGAGACCACATAGTTTTTTATATTTGCCCAATTTATTTGAATGGGGTTTAATTCGCAGTGATAAGAGGGTAGCGGTCTTATTTTGGATTTTAGCCATTTCGTCAATAACATTAAGATTATATACTAAGTGACATATAAATCCGAACACCCAGTTTAAATGGTTTTATTTTAATAAAAGTTGGTGAACGTATTTATCTTACTGTAAGTAACAAGTGAAAAAATTTTCAGCCTTATCAGTTGGACATTCCGGTTTTTATACTGCTTTTTTTTAATTCACTAACGCTCTAAAAATGAATATTTCAGCCGCAGTAAAGAATCAACGTTGGCGGATTTTGGTTCTTGACATCCTTTACGATCGGTTACGATGCCTAGAGTACGGAGACCTGTACGATTTCGTCAACTTAGTGAGTTTGATAGGGGCCGTATAGTGGGACTTCGGGAAGCTGGACTTTCTTTTCGGGCAATTGCAGTTGGAGTGCAAAGAAGTGTAGACACTGTGGTTAGGTGTTGTCAGGCATGGCTTCGCGAAGGCCCTACGCAAAGAGCAAGGGGCACTGGACGCCGCCGTAGAACAACAGACCGTGAAGATGGCCGCCTAAGATTATTGGCCTTAAGGGACCGTTTCTCCACTACCAGGTCCATTGCAAATGAATGGTTTGCAGAACACGGAAGACCTATTGGCATGCGAAGTGTTTACTGACGAATGAGAAGTTTTGGCTTGTTTTCATACCGGCCACACTGGGTCCTCCCTTTGACTCGAGAACACCGACGTAATCGCCTTGAGTGGTGCAGACAACGGTCACTCTGGGATCAGGAATGGAACAGTATTATTGTCTTTAGTGACGAGTCTCGATTTGGTTTAGGCATGCACGATGGTCGTGCCAGGGTTAGAAGGCGACGTGGTGAAAGGAGGAATCCACAGCTTTTTGTTGAAAGACATGTTCATCACACTGTTGGAGTTATGTTTTGGGGTGCTATAGCTTATGGTTCCAGGTCACCTTTAATCTTCATCAGAGTTAACATGAACGCGCAGATAAGATAATGCCCGACCACATGTTGCAAGAGTCACAATAGACTTCTTTCAACATAATGATGTCACATTGTTACCACGGCCACCAAGATCTCCCGACTTATCCCCAATTGAGCACGTGTGGGATATGATGGGTCACTGTCACTTAGTATATTTATATCTTTTGATAGGAGCCATTGTTGAATTTCTGCCTTTCTTGTGGACATTGTGGGATTCTTTTCTAGTTTTCTAGTGTGGTATGCGGCATTAACAAGTACAATGACGTCATTATCGTGAAGCTTTGGGAGCGTTTCTTCAAATCATCGTTCAAACGAACTGCCGTCCATTTCTTCATGGTAGTCGGTCAAAATGAGTCAAATGTCCATAGGGCAGTGGGCACAAAGACATCTTCACTGCCAGTGTGATAGGTAACAAGTCGTTTTTATTTTCCTGGTAAATAATTATTTCATATAGTATTCAAGAAAACTGATAATAATTCAAGCAGAATATCTTGCAGGTGTTGGTTCCAAGTCTACCAGATTTCTAAGATGTTTTCAGCGTGGGCTTGTCTTCATGCCTTTCACAAAATTGATGGACTTTGCATCTGATGGCATTCCGATCAAAGTTATCAACTGTATCCAACAGCTTCGTGTACTCGTAATGCAGCCTCTTGTGTTGTGGAGACATTTTTTTGTTTTTTTATATTCTTCAACAATGTTGAAAATTGTCATAGGACATAAGCCTGTTTTGTTTGTCTCACGTCTTTCAATATCAAGACTTTACATTTCAGGATGCTCTTAAATTCCGCTGTTATAAACGTTAAGGACAATTTCTTTTGCCTTAATACTCAAATGCCTCTTCTGGTCATGTTTTCGGGGAGGAGACATCACGGAAGAGGAAGCATCGCTGAAGGAAGCATTGGGAGAAATATTCTCAGTTTCATCTGCTTTATCCGTAGACGACATGCTACCGTATAAACACACGCTATGCATGTACCAAATATGAACAGTAATTGCCGGCGACACCCCGAGCCTGAGTTCTATCCTGTCGAATCCTGCACTTGTTAGAAGTGTCATGGCCGAACGACCAATAGCTATTGCAACACTTAAGCGGCTGCCTTTATGTCGCTGCATCTTTGTTGTGCCAGGGCGTAAATGGACTTCGAATAGGGTATAGTCTGCAAGATGACGTTTCGTCTGTTTTTTGACGTTTTTCACATATTAGCCGTGCAGGTCTCTAATCAGAGAGGAAGTCGCTGATAGTGTTCTTTTTTCCAGATTACCGACAGAGGTCGCTTCTGCGTGCCTTGATCTTCTGCTGACGAGCAGCAGTGTCGCACGATTTGTTGAATTAGCCGTTCGACGTCAGTTTAGCACTTTCACTGTTGGAGGGATGTATCCCTCCATCCAAGCGTGGATAATTTTTCTTATCGAGTCCCTCCCAGTCGGCAAATCCGTAATGCCAAATTTTGCGGCCTGGGCGAGTTCCTGTTGCCACAACCGATTCTGACCAAAACCTAACTTCACAACACCGTGGTGTGAGTTACTCAGGGGAAACAGGTAATGGTATTTGTTACATTTTTGAGCGCTCGCTCTCGCAAAATGCAACAACTACTCAGGATATGTTGATTTTATTACCATCGGTTGAAATCAAAAATAATTCTAAAATGAATTAAAACACCAAGTCGCATTAAAATTGGAATAAATAATTCTTATCAAAATGAAAACTAAATATTGAACTAAGTGTTCGAACAGACCTTCTTGAAATGAATGAAGCAGCCAACTAAATTGACCATATTGTTAAATCGTCAACGTTTAAGCGATTTGGTCATCCATGATTGGCCATATCATAAAATAGGGTATCCATGAAACCTGTATACGAGGGGCACGCTGTATATGTTGAGATGCGCATTAACTATACTAGTTAAAACCGGCAAGAAAGAGCAGTCCTTTATTAGTTCATTTGCAAGCATCTTACAGTGCACGTGGTGTGTGAACAAATTTAAGACGAAACATGGAGTTGTCTCGAGAGAGTTATCGCGCTTTGATTTACCATCACCTTAAAGTCGATTTGATTGAATACTCGTATCAATGAATCGAATGGTTACAACAGGCTTTTGGAAATGAAGCCGCGTCCCGGGCAAGTGTGTTTCGATGGTATGTTGAATTTAAAACAAGGCGTGTTTCAATGGCTGATGAAGAACGTAGTGGTAGGCCATGTTCTAGAGTGACTCCATAAAACATTGCTAAAGTTCAGCGACTGATTGAAGAAGATTCTCGCTGCACATATGCGACTATAGAGGCACCTCTTGTGGTAGGATCCGCAACAGTGCACACCATTTGGCATGATCATCTTCATTCAAAAAAAGTTGTCGCAGAGGTACAATCCTGCATCACGACAATGCCTCTAGCCACACTGCCCAACTAACTGTAGACTTTTTACGCCAGCGAAACATCAGAACGCCTTATTCGCCAGATTTGGCAATGTGTGACTTCTGGCTCTTCAAGAATTTGAGAAAAAAATCTACACGGTCGAAAATGTTCGTCCCAACAGAAATCGATCAAGCAATTAATTAGTTTGTTGAAGGCATTCCAAAAACAGACTGGTTAGAAGCATTTCATTTGTGGAAGGTCAGGTAACAGAAGTGCATTGATGCTGGAGGAGAATACTTTAAACATAAATAAACTAGTTTTCGAAAAATAGTTTTTAGTTTTCGTGTATCTCAGAATATATAGCGTGACCCTCGTATTACTTGAGTACCTTTTTGTAGTAGTCTCTGAATGTCACCTTCCTTTTTATAAAGTAACCGATTATTAGAAATCTGACTTCAAAAACCACGTTGTTATTAACGGCCCTTATGTTGACACGTAAACGTAAACGGTAATTGATAGAATTATTTTACGAATTGATCGAACAAGCTTGACCATTTCATGAAGTTTAGTTGATCATATCGATGAACGGTTTATTATCATTGTTCTGGTCACCGCACATTATGATCTGAGGGTCAATGGATAATATTAAATTCTATGAAATACGACCATTTCATGAAATGCTCGATCACTTCATGAACTGGGCAAATAGATCCCATTCCTGATGGAATTACCGAATGAGAGATTTTGCGAGAAAAAAAAAGAGAAATAATAATAATGGTTTATTGGGGTTATTTCACAAAACGTGCTTAAACAAGTCAATATTATAATTCAAGCTTAGTAGCAAGAAGACAGTAAATGACAAGCAATACATATAAAAGCAAAGACTACAATACAATGCAAAAAAAATATAAAAGATAAAATTATAACGAACTACGTCTAGTTAATAAATAACTGGCATAAGGGCTAAAACTACAATAGATAATACTTGTATGTAGATGGTTTGAATAAAAAGGAAAAAAGAAAATATAGCATAAAATGTCATAGTTATTGAGTATCCGTGAAGAAGTTGTGGTTGAGGTACTCGTCAATCGCGAAGAAAACTGTCGAAAAGAGCAAATCTTTCACAGGAATACTGAATTAATTGTATGCTAGAGGTATGCTTGGGTAAAACATTATAAAATTTTATGCATGGTAGATAACTCCATTTCTCATTTTCGCAAGTCATTGAGCCATATTCATAAAACAAAGGATATCCTTGTACTTGCAAATTTTGAAGAAAATCCTCCAGATGGTATTTATAATAATTTGAAGTAAATGCTTTTGCTTTTTGTGTATAAGCATATCCTTCAAAGCAAGGACATAAGTAAAATGATATTCATAATCTTCACCTTATACTTGGCATAGGAAGCATATCCTTCAAAAATTCTGAGTGTGCTCAGTAGCAGACTCAACTTCGTAACGAAAGAAGGTCAAACGATGATGGCGGAAATTGTGGATGCTAGGGATGTTAAAACGTACCAACCTCGTTTACCTTCACTTGGTCGTAACTTCAAAAAATTATGTCGGTTCGACGAAGCAAATGTACAATGGCTTGCGGACAGATTTCTAGTTGAGAATGGGGAAACTCGAGGGGAGCACTTTCATGTATCCATAAAATGAAGATATGTCTACGATATCTCGGTGACCCTGTATATCAACAAGGTATTGGTCAGGAACTTGGTGTTAGTCAAGCAACGGTATGTCGGACTGTGGATAGAGTTGTGAACAGCATAGTTGCACAGTCGAACGAATGGATCAAGTTTCCAACTACCAACCACGAACTGATGGAGGTCAAGCGGATATGGCAAAGCATGTATAAATTTCCGACAGCAATTGGTGTAATTGATTGTACACATATAGGAATCCTGAAACCAAATCGCCATGGGATGAGTATATCAACCGAAAAGGGAAACCTACTTTAAATGTGCAAGCCACTTGTGATGCCTGAGAGATGTTCACAAGTGTTGATGTGAGTTGGCCTGGATTATTAATTTGATAAAAAACTGTATCCAGTAAAAATACGGAACGGTCTGGAGTACAACTGTCAGTGATGCTGAGTGAACGAACTCCCACGTCAACTACAAGCTGGAACAAGTCAGGACATGTCGCTCAAGATACAAATACCAGTCAACCTTTTTATTCTTCTTGGAGGATATCCTCGCGAGTATAAGGTAATCGTTATGAATATGAAAACAAGGATATGCTTATAAACTACCTTTTTCTCCGAAGCAAGACCTGCTTCCGAGGATATGCTTCTCTTTTATGAATACGGCTCATTGTTGCTTTGGGTACAAGTTGTTTCTGTGTCGGGTATTGCATGAATGAGTTTCATGGCGGCTTTTATAAAAATCAGGATTTGACTTAACATACAAGAGGCAGCTTAATATAGGTAATGCACAGGTAATGTCATGATTTTTAGTTTGATAAACTCAGCTCTGCAGGCTTTTCTATATTTTAGATTTGCTATATACCAGATACATTTCTGCAGGACAAGCATGTACATATGCGGAGAGTGGCCCCATGCCAGAAGGACGTATGTATGCCATTTTGCTGTGGATTACATAGGCATCTTGTAACGGTTTCACCGTCCGATCGTATTTATTAAATCACTTCTCGATTATCATTTCATTAATCCCATCTCTAGCTTTTTTGCTTGGAAAATTTTCCGCTTGGAGCGCTTGATGCGGAGTTCCTGATCTGCGATCTTCCTCGCGCTTCCTTTTCACTTGAACCGCCGATCGAACAACGACTAGAAATTTCTTCTCAGTAGCACAAGGTTATATAGCACCATGTGCTAGAATTTTCTAGAATGTGTGTCCGTATAGGACAAAAATGGTGAGTTTTATAATACTATACAGTTTTATTGCTGGATCTGCCTGTAGTTTATAGATAATCGATATGTAAGTGATTTATTTCTTGTACGATTTTAAAATATCCATCGAACGTCATTTTCGACTACTTCGATCATTCGCCATAACTTTAATCAAATCGAGGTGGAAATCGATCCACATTGATTTTACCTCTGTGCGCGTATATATATTCATAGTTCAGTGAAATTATAAGTACGTTGATTATGAATATTCGATGATTATGTTTTTATATCAGAAGCATGTGGAGAAATTTTTGATGACCACCATCTTGTTCTACGCTTTTTTTTTTGCTATTTCATGATTTTATTTTATGAAAGGTATTTCCAATTTTCGGTTTGATTTTATCAAACTATATAATGTAATTCTAACCTAGAAAATCGTTGGTTCTCTTTTGAGGCAGACTGAGATTGGAAATGCCTTGGCCATTAGGGCACGTTGCTAATGCACACGGTTCTTTTTCAGATTGGGGCCACCCCCTTTCTCTTTCCCTTTCACTTTGCCTAGCCTTGGCCAATATTTTCACCCATGCATGTACCTTGGCAGCGCCATCGCCTTCAACTTCGCCTACAACTGGTTGTGAAGCCACTATATGGAGGTCACCCCTCATAACTGGGACCTCCCCTTCAAGCCCCTGGCCATCCTGGCTTCAGTCGAGTAAAAATGGACCAGCGAAAGATAAGTCGATAGCGTTATAGCAGCGCCAAGGATGTAAAACTTATTTTGTTATTTTTGTAAAATTGTAATGTAATGAAAATGCCTTTTTTTTGTTAAATAAAATCTGTTAAATTTTTGTGTTCTGTTTGTTCTTCTATCCTCTAGCCATGCCATGGTCGACACACAGCTACACGCCTGTAGATGTCTTCATGCCACCGACTGAGCTACCGGAAGCTAATTGTAACCCCCTTTCTGTGATTGTGCAGAAAAGTTGGAATCTTCATTGCATCCCATCTTTTCTGGACTTTTTGCGGAAAGGAAGCGTTACATAAATTGGCACCCGCAACGTGAGGCTTCGATAGGTGTTTGGCTTTGTCGACAAGTGGTTTGCTAGTGGAAGATTGGCAAACAGAACATAGTTTTCAAAATTCTTTACAATCTTTGGCAGCATTTCTATTTTTAATTGCTTTTGGTACTCAAATTTCTAATTCCTTAATCATCCTTACTTTTTGCTTAATGTTTAAAATTTTTATCAAAAGATTAAAATTTTTCCACCTGTTTATTTCATAGGCATACTATTAACTTTTAAATTGTCTTGTTTAGTAGTCAGCGAGATCATTGCTAGAATTTTTTTTCTCACATACTACTATAGTTTTTATTTACTGCTGGGGACAGTTATAACTTTTTTCTCATTGTACTTTTGAGATTGATGATATTTTGATATTTTTTTGTTGTTGAATATTGATAGTCTGGGGACTTTAGGTTTCCCAGCATTTTTGTCGAATATCATCAAACTTTTGATTGAGGTTGTGACTATTGTTGTTGATAGTTTACATATTCTTATATGCTTTTCATTTTTGATCACTAACCTCTTAGTTTTTGAAAGTATTTCTTCATGTGCAGTTTTTTTGATTTCTTGAGACTTTTCATGTATGCATATATAGCCTAATTGTTGGATCTCTGGTGTACTGATATAGCTCTCATGATGTTTGGTACGTAGGAAATTTACTTTCAAAATTATTTTTGCCTTCCCCAAATGTATTTACTTTTTGAATTTTTGACTGTACTTGAACTTTTGATCATTTGTTTTCATTCTGATTGCAATAATCTACTGACTAGAGTTATCTGGAGTAAATCATTTTGCGATTTATCCATTTTTCTGAATTATATGAAATTGATATTCATAATTTTTCGTATATTTTGGCGGTTTACTTTTTTTCAAGTATTGACACTTGGACATAGTACTTTGATACTTACCTTTCTTTTTTTTCAAGAAACAAATGATGTTTTTCTTGACTATATTTTTGCTACTTTTCAATGAGGGGGTGACTCCTAAATCATTTTTACCTATACAAAGACACACATACTCATTTATGATAATTAAACTTCAACTTGTTGTTGAAATAGTATACGTTCCTCAATAACTATTGTAGTAATTTTGTCTCTTGTTTGGAGCATAAGTTTTCATAATTTTAATGTTTTATAGTTTTATCTGGCATATTCTTTGGGGGGAAATTAGAACATTAGTGTCTGATTTTCCATTGGATTAACAGGACTTGAACGTCTCTGTACCTTTTTAATGTATGTCAGACATAAAATAATTTCTTTTAAGATTCGGCTGCTCATGTTTTTGTATTGAAACTTTTTGTTTGTATTGTTAGTTTTTTATAGTGTTTTGGATCCTTGTCATTTATTGATGTATTCACGTTTTTAACTTTAATTTTTTTTAAATATAATAATTACAAAAATACATATTTCCGTTCAATCGAAGGGGGCGAGTTTTTCGATCTGTACATTGGAGCGAGTAGGTTTTCCTATGTTTATTTCCTAGTACAGATGCGAACGGAGAAGAATTTCCTTTGATAATGAATAAACTTATTTGCTGTAAGAGGCAGCTGAATGTTTACTTTGGACATTTAACATCGTTGATCCTTCAACCTTTTGAAATATTACAATTTGTCCAATACTCATATTTCCGCTCAATCGAAGGGGGCGAGTTTTTCGATCTGTACATTGGAGCGAGTAGGTTTTCCTATGTTTATTTCCTAGTACAGATGCGAACGGACAAGAATTTCCTTTGATAATGAATAAACTTATTTGCTGTAAGAGGCAGCTGATTGTTTACTTTGGACGTTTAACATCGTTGATCCTTCAACCTTTTGAAATATTACAACCAGTCCAATACTCATATTTCCGCTCAATCGAAGGGGGCGAGTTTTTCGATCTGTACATTGGAGCGAGTAGGTTTTCCTATATTCATTTCCTAGTACAGATGCGAACGGATAAGAATTTCCTTTGATAATTGCTAAGCTAATTTACTGTAAAAGGCAGTTGAATGTTTACTTTGGACATTTGTCATCGTTGATCCTTCAACCTTTTGAAATATTACAATTTGTCCAATACTTATAGTTCCGCTCAATCGAAGGGGGCGAGTTTTTCGATCTGTACATTGGAGCGAGTAGGTTTTCCTATATTTATTTCCAAGTACAGATGCGAACGGACAAGAATTTCCTTTGATAATTGTTAAGCTAATTTACTGTAAAAGGCAGGTGAATGTTTACTTTGGACATTAGTCATCGTTGTTCTTTCAACCTTTTGAACCATTACGTCAGTCCACCATGTACAAAATTTACAAGTAATCATTATTTTTCTGATTCCAATTTAATGTGTATACTTCATCTTATGAATATTTCATTTTTCTGAGTGTACTCAAAATTTAAATTGCATTCCCGATCTAAATCATGTGACAAATACTGTGTATAATATTTTATAATGTTTTTATGCGTATATTTTCTGAATTTCCTTTACATACTTACGTATTTATATTTTTGAAGTCTATTACTTTTGAAGTTTTTGATAGTATCCTCTTTTTGAATTCATTATAACTTTCTTCGAGAGCACAGACTTACATTGATTTTTGGTTCAAACTTTTGATGTTTGTTTACATATTTTTGAGTGGTTTTGAACTTTGACAGTATTTTGTAGTCTGGATAGTTACATAGATTCGTTGCGATGTATGCCTTGAGGGTCTTGTATACGTACTATCCACAGTTTCTTTAATTGAAAGTGTTTTCTTCATATGCATTTTATTTTCTTCTTGAGACTTGTCATATATGCTTTCCGCCTAGTTGCAAATCTGTGCGTATTGATAAACTCTTGAAACCTCTGGCGTATAAGTAAAACTCACTTTTGATATAGTTATTTATGTCTCAGTTCAATTCAATCAGTTCAATTTGATTTGAAGTAATTGTCAATTCCTTCTTGAGATTTTTCATAGATGCTTTCAGCCTTTGTGCACATTTGTGCGTATTGCTAAGTCTTGAGCTTGGTTGCGACATTGCTTTCATGTTTCGCTAGAGATTTTGAGATATCTGGTGATTTTGCTTTTGCATTATTGCATTTGTTTTGATAGTCTGCTCTCATAATCTTTTTTCCGGCTTCTTATTTCTTTCAATTTCTGTCTTGACTTGAAGTAATCGCCAATTCTTATAGATTCAGTATAGTAATTCTCTTTTCATACTTTACACTGGTAAATTATTATAGTTTTTCTAATCTTGTAATATTTCATATTTGAACTTAACTTTCATTTTACAATGTTATGGTTATTCTCAGTGTAGACTTTGAAGTGCGCTGATGATATCAGTGATCTACATGAGAATATTCCATAGACTATAGACATTCTTGTCTAGGGCTTAGGAGTGCACCTATGGTGACCCTAGAAAGTTGTCTTTCTCTCATATTTTTGCTTTAAATCAAAATTCGAATTCTTACCTATCATATTTATTTCTATTTCTTGTTCACTAGATTGTTTTTTTTATATAACTCCAATTTTGCACCTACATATATCGTAGACTTTTGCATACAATTTTTGCTTGCGGCATTACTCTCATGTATCATGATTTATTAAAATATCTTGTGATTTTCGTTTCGCTATTTTGCATTTTACATATGCTTAATATTTTGCTTACTTTTGTATTTTTTTTGAGAATTCTTTATAAAATCATGCTCATATAGCTTTGATATTTCCTTTCACTTTATGATTTTAATACTATTAGATTTACAGTTGCACTTGTGTTGCACTTAGTTTTTTTTTTGAAATATATTTTGCTCTTTTCTATATTGAACTTCAGAATTTTTTTTGGTCTGGTTCTTATGTTGTCACATGACCCGATAATCTTAATTGAACTTACTCTTGAATTTTAGTTCATTGATTGAACTTAAGCTATATTTTGACTTTGAAAATCTTACTTCAATATTTCATGAATGTCCCTTATATACTTTAATTCTCTGAAAATATTTTGAATTATTTTGTAGTCTTACAGACTGCTGGCGCCCGACAATTTTCTTGTGGAATCAGAACTGCACTTAGTTAACATCTTTTTTTTGATTAAAATACCTTCGTGATCAAGTTTTCATTGGTTTAGTACTTGTAAATTGTTTTGTTATATAACTGGAATTCTTAATAGAATTTGTTAATTTCTTTTGATTTTCATATTTTGAAAATAGTAATGCACAGTTTTTTTATATTGGATATTGGTTTAAAATATCACTGTAGATCATAATCTTTTTGGGTTTGGAGTATTGCGAGATAATCTGGCAATCGCTTTGAGAAAGATCATTATTTTTTTTAGTACCTCTTATGGTTTAGGTACTTACTTAGTTTTGAAGTTTTTAGTAGTCAGTCGTGCATTTTGGATGCCATTGTGATTCGTGCTTGGACTACTGCTGAAACTTTTGGTTTATTATTTTTCTCGTCTTAGGTATGACGATGTTTTATGTTTTGGGTTTTTCATCATATGATGATAGTTTTTTTTAAGTGCAACTTCACTGTACTTTTCAGCGAGTTGGTGCTATAACCATCCCTCTTGTTTGGTAGACTTGAGGCTATCCCTTTTTCTTCCAATTCTCTTCTAACATTTTTGTTTCTACCTTACTTTTACTACTTGTTATCTGGTCGAATGGTTGTACATTTGTCCTTCCGTGATAACTTTCAATTTCCTAGTAAAAAAAAAAATTTTCTTAAATGCTTCTTCGATTTTTTTTTTTTGGTTAAGTTGGGGCGAGTGTAACGGTTTCACCGTCCGATCGTATTTATTAAATCACTTCTCGATTATCATTTCATTAATCCCATCTCTAGCTTTTTTGCTTGGAAAATTTTCCGCTTGGAGCGCTTGATGCGGAGTTCCTGATCTGCGATCTTCCTCGCGCTTCCTTATCACTTGAGCCGCCGATCGAACAACGGCTAGAAATTCCTTCTCTGTAGCACAAGGTTATATAGCACCATGTGCTAGAATTTTCTAGAATGTGTGTCCGTATAGGACAAAAATGATTGGGGCCACCCCCTTTCTCTTTCCGTTTCACTTTGCCTAGCCTTGGCCAATATTTTCACCCATGCATGTACCTTGGCAGCGCCATCGCCTTTAACTTCGCCTACAACTGGTTGTGAAGCCACTATATGGAGGTCACCCCTCATAACTGGGACCTCCCCTTCAAGCCCCTGGCCATCCTGGCTTCAGTCGAGTAAAAATGGACCAGCGAAAGATAAGTCGATAGCGTTATAGCAGCGCCAAAGATGTAAAACTTATTTTGTTATTTTTGTAAAATTGTAATGTAATGAAAATGCCTTTTTTTTGTTAAATAAAATCTGTTAAATTTTTGTGTTCTGTTTGTTCTTCTATCCTCTAGCCATGCCATGGTCGACACACAGCTACACGCCTGTAGATGTCTTCATGCCACCGACTGAGCTACCGGAAGCTAATGGTAACCCCCTTTCTGTGATTGTGCAGAAAAGTTGGAATCTTCATTGCATTCCATCTTTTCTGGACTTTTTGCGGAAAGGAAGCGTTACACGTGATACCCGTGCCGGTCACCCTCGCTTATCATCCCGCAAATGCCAAAAGTTGTCTGAGAACGAGAAAACACACCCAAAACATACCGGTTGACTGTTATGGAATCTTCGACCAGTAATGCTGGAGATTTCATCGTTCATCGATGCGATATGTGAAACATACTACACTTCAAACTAACCTTGGTGTTCGTCACGTGAGGACACAACAGCTTGGCCTTGATATGGCGAAGCAAAACATCTGCGAAGTTGGGAGTCAATAAAAAACCTGGAAGTAGAAAATGTATAGTTCACCAGGTCAGTCTGGAAAATATCAATTAGGATATTCAACAGCTTACAGAGAAAGTAGAATTTCTTCATCTTCTTTTTGTAATCGTTATCCTCTTGGTGCAATATTGAGACTTCATTCCATTTTATCCTATGACCTGTTTCTCATATACCGGCTGTTTCAAACTCCCCCATCACCATTGAAACTTCAATACGCAACTTTGACCCATTTAAGCGTCTTCGTATCTGTTACAGTTTCCTAGATCCCAATGGTATGGTTGAATTTGAAACATCCGGTATATTGGCTCAGAGCTGAATTTGAAGAATCTCTCTTTGTTATATAGCCCTCATGATCCTTAGTTTTAGATTTAACAAACAGTCTGTCATTGCGGTAAATGGCAATGGTGAAACATTAAAACCTTGTACGTGTAGAATTAAAGAACATAACGTATGTTCTAAGAGTTTTGGTACAAAATTCATTAGCTTTAATTTTAAGAAACACAAAATAATATCAAGTTGTCTTTGAAAACAAAAGTTTGTTTAATTACTTCACTGTCAGTTGACATTTGTTCATTTTCAGTTTTCGCTTTAAGATGTATGAATTAGAAATAAGAAAAAGTATCTACAAGTCGATTGGGAGGGTACTCAAAGCCGAAATATTACTTGAACTAGCTAGCATTTGCTAACAGTTTCTAATAACATTTATAGTGTGTTCGAACTATTTTACATCCTCATGCTTACTTGTCGCTTTGGGGAACTGGCATGAGGAATGTAGATCCCAGGTGGTCCTGGGTTTGACCGGTTTTATGCGGTGTCGTCTTAAAATTATAGTGCTGGCTTCGTGTGATCTCGGGGTGGTACAGGACCGAAAACAAGTGAACTGTCACCTAGAAGACAGACAAACGGAAAACATATCAATGGCTTGCCAAGCTGATATTCATCGTCATCTCATAGTAGAATGATGACAGAAGACCCTTAAATCTGTAATGCACACATATTAAATGGATGCCGTACTGGTATTTTCTACTAAACACTGGCAGCACTGCATCCGTCAACTTTGATTTACCTCTAAGCTTATAAATGAGTTGCCTGGTTGCCTATGCGGTCAGCTTGATGTAGGAAAAACTTCGTCGCGCGCACTTAAGCTGTGAGCAAATTTGATAAAAAATACTTTTTGACGGACCAGTGGCGGATTTAATGGAAGGGCCCGGTCGGCAATATGCACTGGGGGGTCCCAATGGTATGATCGGCGACATACCATGATAACTCAGAAATTAATTGAACTTACTCTTGAATTTTAGTTCATTGATTGAACTTAAGCTATATTTTGACTTTGAAAATCTTACTTCAATATTTCATGAATGTCTCTTGTATACTTTAATTCTCTGAAACTATTTTGAATTATTTTGTAGTCTTACAGACTGCTGGCGCCCGACAGTTTTTTTTTGTGGAATCAGAACTGCACTTAGTTAACATCTTTTTGATTAAAATACCTTCGTGATCAAGTTTTCATTGGTTTAGTACTTGTAAATTGTTTTGTTATATGACTTGAATTCCTAATGGAATTTGTTAATTTCTTTTGATTTTCATATTTTGAAAATAAATGCACTGTTTTTTTTCAATATTGGATATTGGTTTAAAATATCACTGTAGATGATATTCTTTTTGGGTTTGGAGTATTGCGAGATAATCTGGCAGTTGTTTTGAGAAAGATTATTATTTTTTTTTAGTACCTCTTATGGTTTAGGTACTTACTTAGTTTTGAAGTTTTTAGTAGCCAGTCGTGCATTTTGGATGCCATTGTGATTCGTGCTTGGACTACTGCTGAAACTTTTGGTTTATTATTTTTCTCGTCTTAGGTATGACGATGTTTTATGTTTTGGGTTTTTCATCATATGATGATAGTTTTTTTTAAGTGCAACTTCACTGTACTTTTCAGCGAGTTGGTGCTATAACCATCCCTCTTGTTTGGTAGACTTGAGGCTATCCCTTTTTCTTCCAATTCTCTTCTAACATTTTTGTTTCTACCTTACTTTTACTACTTGTTATCTGGTCGAATGGTTGTACATTTGTCCTTCCGTGATAACTTTCAATTTCCTAGTAAAAAAAAAAAAAATCTTAAATGCTTCTTCGATTTTTTTTTTTGGTTAAGTTGGGGCGAGTGTAACGGTTTCACCGTCCGATCGTATTTATTAAATCACTTCTCGATTATCATTTCATTAATCCCATCTCTA
Organism: Acanthoscelides obtectus; assembly: GCA_963669975.1. Classification (NCBI taxonomy): domain Eukaryota; kingdom Metazoa; phylum Arthropoda; class Insecta; order Coleoptera; family Chrysomelidae; genus Acanthoscelides; species Acanthoscelides obtectus. The sequence goes on from CAVLJG010000006.1 coordinate 79,910,086, forward strand.
GCTTTTTTGCTTGGAAAATTTTCCGCTTGGAGCTCTTGATGCGGAGTTCCTGATCTGCGATCTTCCTCGCGCTTCCTTTTCACTTGAACCGCCGATCGAACAACGGCTAGAAATTTCTTCTCAGTAGCACAAGGTTATATAGCACCATGTGCTAGAATTTTCTAGAATGTGTGTCCGTATAGGACAAAAATGGTGAGTTTTATAATACTATACAGTTTTATTGCTGGATCTGCCTGTAGTTTATAGATAATCGATATGTAAGTGATTTATTTCTTGTACGATTTTAAAATATCCATCGAACGTCATTTTCGACTACTTCGATCATTCGCCATAACTTTAATCAAATCGAGGTGGAAATCGATCCACATCGATTTTACCTCTGTGCGCGTATATATATTCATAGTTCAGTGAAATTATAAGTACGTTGATTATGAATATTCGATGATTATGTTTTTATATCAGAAGCATGTGGAGAAATTTTTGATGACCACCATCTTGTTCTACGCTTTTTTTTTGCTATTTCATGATTTTATTTTATGAAAGGCATTTCCAATTTTCGGTTTGATTTTATCAAACTATATAATGTAATTCTAACCTAGAAAATCGTTGGTTCTCTTTTGAGGCTGACTGAGATTGGAAATGCCTTGGCCATTAGGGCACGTTGCTAATGCACACGGTTCTTTTTCAGATTGGGGCCACCCCCTTTCTCTTTCCCTTTCACTTTGCCTAGCCTTGGCCAATATTTTCACCCATGCATGTACCTTGGCAGCGCCATCGCCTTCAACTTCGCCTGCAACTGGTTGTGAAGCCACTATATGGAGGTCACCCCTCATAACTGGGACCTCCCCTTCAAGCCCCTGGCCATCCTGGCTTCAGTCGAGTAAAAATGGACTAGCGAAAGATAAGTCGATAGCGTTATAGCAGCGCCAAAGATGTAAAACTTATTTTGTTATTTTTGTAAAATTGTAATGTAATGAAAATGCCTTTTTTTTGTTAAATAAAATCTGTTAAATTTTTGTGTTCTGTTAGTTCTTCTATCCTCTAGCCATGCCATGGTCGATACACAGCTACACGCCTGTAGATGTCTTCATGCCACCGACTGAGCTACCGGAAGCTAATTGTAACCCCCTTTCTGTGATTGTGCAGAAAAGTTGGAATCTTCATTGCATTCCATCTTTTCTGGACTTTTTGCGGAAAGGAAGCGTTACAATCTCATAGACCAGGGAGCTTTTTTGATCCTCAGATTCCGAGGGCAGTTTGCCGTCAGTCGCTTCTTAAGATTGATAATGTTGTCGGCCAATTTCTAAGTAGGTTTATCACTCTTATGTCAGAACCTCACGATACTATTTTATTGAGTTAATCGACTCGGTTTTCTTTTTAATCTAAATTATACTAATGCCAAGTCACGAACCGTATTACTCACCGAACAGTAGTTGAATGACCTATTCAAACGTAGCTAAGTTAATGAATGATACAAATACACTGATATCGTTATCAGAAGGTGTTCATCAGGGCGTGAAACACAGTCATACAAGACTCATATCTATTCGTGGTAGGGAAACATGCTAGTTTTTGCATGTTCCGATAACACTACCTGGTTGAACATTGTTATATATCTTCAGCGGATATCCTGTATGATATTGCTCCGTATCTGCTTCTTCGTCGTATCGTATTGTACGTTTTTGACCCTAGTTTCCAGTAAGGTCGACTCTACATGTGAGCGTAGATGTTGTACATGATGTTTCCAAAACATTGGACAACTATTGCAAGGTTAGACTAATCTAAAACTATATTCTCCTCTAACGATCTTGTAGTATCTCTTCGTTTTGGTCATACGCATAACCAATTAATATCGCCAAGCACTAACAAGATACACGGTGGGATATGAAATTTGAACCAACGGTTATGTTGCCATTGAATGATAAAATAGTCTTTTGACGTTCCAGAAAATTAGTTATATGTTTGACATTTTCGAAATGGGACGTACGCTTCAACAAAATTGTGGAATATTGAAAACTTCCTTCTGAAGTGGTGGTCGTTAACCCAAACTATAAGAAATTTCCATGGAAAATTTGCTATATGAGACAGACCATCAACTAACTTTGTGAGCTAACTCGTGGAGCAAGTTCGTGAGACTGGATTATTATTGGATGGAACAACCCGAGCTAATTATCGTTAGCTACGTTCAGTCGAAAACATTGCTGCTGTTGTACAGAATATGCATCAGCATCTACTCGACATCATTCTCAGGATCTAAACGTTTCTTATACCTATCTTAACAAAATTTTGCATAAGGACCAGGGTATGATCACTTACAAAGTTCTACTAATCCTAATCCAACAATTGAAGCTCCACGACCATTTGCCACGCCCACTTGCTGTGAACGGCATCTATGGCGAACACCTTATAGTAGAGAATTTACATCTCAAGCCATAGAAGCTATAAATGGCGGCCGATAGTGCCACCTCTAAAGCAGATGCTACATCACATCAGAGCCAAACCATATATGTATATCCTATTTCATGAGTATCTACTACGTTTTGATGTCTACTGATCAGCAAGTTCCTTCTTTGTATTACTCTGTATCTGGTAAAACTTAGGGACGCCATCATAAACCAGAAGATAGTACCGCCATCTATTACTTTTGTTTTACCTATAAGTTTATTTGTTACCATGTGAGTCAAAAGTAATGTGGTATGCATACATGAACTGTCAAAGGTATGCCATTTATAGTCATAGATTCGTTTACAACACAACAACGCATTTTGGTTATCCAAACTTATCACGAAAACGGTCGAAATATAAAAAATACTTTTCGCACTAGTTTTGGCCGACATGGATGCCCTACAGAGCCCGGAATTCGTTGGATTGTTAATCGTTTTGAGGAAGCTGGATCAGCAGCAGGAAGAAAAGGCCATTACCGTCAACAGGGAACGTTATCGCGGCATGTTAACAGATTTTTTGTGGACACAATTGGATCGTATTGGTGCCGACGATGTTTGGGTTCATCAAGACGGGGCTCACACATCTCGCCAAACAATCGCCTTATTACACACGAAATTTCAAGACCGCATAATTTCAAGAAATTCAGATGTCAGTTGGCTTCCGAGATCGTGCGATTTAACACCTCTTGACTATTTTCTTTGGGGATTTTTGAAAGGAAAAGTGTATGCGAATAGTCCCCGGACAATTCAAGACCTAAAGCGCAATATTCGGACTGAAATTGCGGCCATAGACCCGATTATTCTGGGAAAAGTCATTGAAAATTTTGATGTTCGGATGTAGGCCTGTAAACGAAGCCACGGTGGTCACATGACTGATGTTATTTTTCATACATAAATGGCATAAACCAACCTTCATTTATCAATAAAAAAGTTCGATTTCACTTCGTGAAAAGCGTGTTGATTTTTCAAATAGAAAAAAGTAATAGATGACGCACCCTGTATCTGCGAATTTCACATTTTGCAGAGGCGATGAAAACGTGTTGTAACCCTTCTAGAATTGTAACGTTTTAAGCGAAAATAATGCTTTTGATTTGAACCCAGTAAGTACTACGCGATGTTGTTTATCGCACATTCGGAGTATATATATATTTAGTATACGAAACCTATAAAAAAGTTTTACAGTATCCTTACAAATATACTAAATGACCGACGAAATGTAATTAAAAATATTAGGAATTCGGTGTGATTACGTATATCCCGTACAGTACCTGCTATCGCCATTGCTTTGGTTATAAATAAAAACACAGCTTCTGTATGGCTTTTAAGCAAGAATACAGTAAGTACGGAGTATTTACTGTGCTCAAATTTATTGATATACAGATGCTATGCTGTATTGTGTGTGTATGTTTGTTTCAGTCAGGTTCATAGTCGCGAAGATGGAGCAGCATATAAATAAACGTAAGCGCGTTGTTATTACCATAGAACAGAAACTTGAGGCAATCAGACGTTTAGATAGAGGTGATTTGCTGAAAAATGGCAAGTGATTTGGGTGTGGGCGTGAGTATCTTTTCAGAATGGAAAAAACAAGGCGTGAAAATCGAAAAGTGGTCTAGTGTGACATCATCGCAGCCGTTACGGAAAGCTATGAAAAAGGGGAATATCAAAAAAGTGGATGACGCTTTATATCTGTAGTTTACACAGAATCGAGAACGTGGAATGCCAATTTCCGGACCAATTCTAAAGCAAAAGGCAGTCAACTTAAGTGAAGAATTGCCAGTTATTGAGGCGCCTGATAACTTTACAGCCAGTGATGGTTGGCTGCACAGGTGGAAAAGATGACACGGTATACGAGTATTAAAAGTTTGCGGAGAAAAGTTATCTGCCGATAAGTCCGCTGCATTAAAATTTGGAGAACACTTTAAAGAATTAATGAAGTAGTATGGTTCAAATCCAGAACAAATTTACAACTGCGACGAAACTATAAAATGTTACCGGCGAAAAGTTTAGCTTCAAAACAAGAATCTGGAGCTCCTGGTTACAAACGTAGTAAAAAACGTGTGACTATCCTTGCTTGTAGCAATGCTTCCGGTACACACAAACTTCCTTTGATCTTAATCGGAAAATCAGCTAAACCATGAGCACTTGAACACGTCCGTCCCAACGCTCTTCCAGTGTATAAAAATTAAAAAAATGCCTGGATGGAGGTCGCTCTATTTTAGGACTGGATATTTGACTTAACGCGGATGTCCGAGAAAATTTCTTTTGCTATTAGACAATGCTCCAAGCCACCCAAGTGAGGAACAACAAAAGTGGAGAGATATGAGTGACGTTTTTTCCTCTTAATTTAACGTCACTGACTCAGCCAATGGATCAAGGAGTTACAGAAAATTTAAAACGCAATTACATACGTTTATTATTAGATCAAGTTGATAATAGTTGTAACCTCGTTGATTGTTTAAGAGAGATTAACCAAAAGAATGTGGCATATTTTATAGCAGAAGCATGGAGCTAGGAAAAAAATTCTACATTACAAATCTTGATCGACAATAATTAAGCAAGAAATGGAACCTTGTGCAGACTATGCGAATAACAACGAAAATTTACATGAGCTCGTAAAAATAGCAGGGTGTGAAAATCTTACCCAAGCAGATGTTGGATTAATGGTGATGAATTGGTGGAAGAATTGACTGATACTCAACTAATAAAAACTGTTTGTAACTATGGCGATGAGACAGTTTTAAGAGATGCTAGTGACAATGAGACAGAAATCTTTGCCAAAATATCATATTCTGAGGGATTAGAAGCTTTACAAAAGGCGTTGACTTACGTAAAACAACAAGAAAATGCGACAGCAGCTGATCGGTGATGTGCTACTTAAGTATCAAAAGTTGGAAGGATATTGCTGCCAAAAATAGGAAAAATCCAAAACGTTTATATGTTTATATTTTACGTAACCTTATATAGGTATATACTCACTTAACACACGCATTTAATTTTTTCAATAAAAGCATTATGAGTCTAAATATTTATTCACGTTTTATCCGAAATTTCGATTATCCGAAAGTACACATTATTAAGGATAATCGGGGTTCTACTGTATCTACAAAAGAAAAATTGGTAGTATTTTCCCATCTCCGTGGCTATTTCAAGCCATGCTGTAATTTTTTCAAACCTTTTTTGTAGTCTGCGTTACTAAGATCATATAAAAAACGCCTTTCCCTTACTGAATCAACTCAATAGAACGCAAGAACGCGAGAATTCGCACTGACCGGCGCGGTCTGACTGCCGCTGTGTCTGCGTGACTCGATGGAGATCTATTAGTTACAAAGAACGTGGAACGCAGAACGCGGAGCTCGGAACGCTTGAACGCTTTCTGTCTGCGCGAGCCCTTAAGTACCATTTCCTGAGTTACATAAATGCGCAGCTTTGACCCGAAAAAAGGAGTGTCATTCATGCAAATCAGTTTGCATACCAAGCTGGAAAATCGACTGATCTGGCCTTACACAATCTGGTCGGTAGGCTGGAGAAGACTCAAGATCAGCGAGAAGTGGCACTCGTGGCCTTCTTGGACATTGAAGGTGCATTTAATTGCACCCCAACCGACTCTATCAGACATGCCTTAGTTAGACACGGGGTTGGATCAATCCTAATAGATTGGGTCCTATCTACTCTGGAGGGTCGGGTAACAACAGCTACGCTGAATGACGTAAGCTGCAGCGTGAGTGAGGCTGCCCTCAGGGCGGAGTTCTGTCACCCCTACTGTCGTGTATCGTGGTGAACGAACTCCTTGTTAGGCTCAGCAGTATGGGTGTCTACGCGCAAGCCTATGCTGATAACGTAAGCATAGTAGTTAGGGGGCGTTTTTGTAGAACAGTCTCGGAAATTATGCAGGGCGCTCTGTGCTTCGTGGAATCGTGGTGTAGGGAAGTCGATCTTTCTGTTAATGCTGAAAAGACCGAGCTGATCCTATTAACTAGGAGAAGAAGGCTTGACGGGCTGGTCATGTCGACCTTCTTTGGGACTAGATTAGTTTTGTCCCAGTCAGTGAAATATCTGGGAATTATCGTGGACTGCAAACTGAACTGGAGAGAGCATATGAAATACAAGGTTAGCAAGGCTCGCAATTCGATGTGTGCTTGTAGACGTGTTGTCGGGGTAAGGTGGGGGCTTAAACCCAAAGTGGTATACTGGCTCTACACGATGATAGTACGTCCATCTCTCTTGTACGGCTCCCTGGTCTGGTGGCCTTGCATTTGAACTGAGACAACTAAGGCCAAACTCAATAAAATTCAGCGTTTGGCCTGTATTAGTATTACAAGCGCAGTGCGAACAACGCCATTGAGTGCAATGGAAGCTCTGTTGGATCTCCCACCGTTGGATCTGGTGATCCGCGGTGAAGCGAGAGTAGTCGCTCATCGACTGTAAAGTCAGGGCAGCTGGGCTTCCTTGAATCCTGTCAAGGGGCATACTGCCATCTTAGTCAAATTACAAAGGGAGGACCCCGTCCGTCTAAGCAGGGGGGTTTCCGAGATCCCAATGGTGATATTTGGATTTGAAACACCCGGCATGTTGTTCAGGAGAAGCGTTTTGATGGCATGGAACACCCTGTATTGAACTCCTACGGGCAAGTTGTGTGCAAGCCGTAAAGTTATATAAGTTTCAAGCTACTTGGGTATTCAACATAACTAATAAACTATAAAAGCGATTTTATTGAATTTATTAATATAAAATGACTCGGTGCAATCCCATAATGGTGCGGTAACGCATTCTAATGAGGAAGTAAGGATTTATTAGCAAACGAATGCTCGCTAGAGACACAAGCGTAGATGGGTAGTAAAATGAATAACTGTAAGACAGCAGAACCTATCTCTTCGATGGAATAATAAACTGCATTTTTTTGACCGTCAACATTATTACCTATGCATTGGTACTAGTTGATCTTCAGTCGATGTTTATTAGCATATTTTTTGCTGTGTTCATAATTGTCAGAGCACAGTGGTCGAATAAGAGTGATCGTTATTGGATTCGTTGGGCGGGATCAGAGAAAATTGGTTTTCTGTTATGGATACCAATAGAATCAAGCAAGCAAAGCTTTTGTTTTTACATCCCACGCCACACTGGCGAGGAATTATTGTAAACGTGAAAATTTACGAAAATGAGGAAGGTTTTCGGGATGTTGTATGACATGTATATCACGCTAAACCATGTCGCTCATTTCTGCCTATAACGTGAGAAGTACCGCTCGGATTTCGAAATTTTTCCACAATGTTTCTACTATGCCAAGCACGCAAAAGCTTTGAAAATCGGTCTAGTGGCGACAGAGAAAAAGGCCGACAACGAATGAAGTAACAATCGCTTAAACTTCGTTTTTTAACGTTTCAGAGGATCCGGATCATTTTTGAAAAAATATTTAGGGGTGAAAAAACTTGGGGATGGGGGTTATAGGAGGTAGAGAGGGTTCATCTCAATTTTTGACGATAGATTTATTTGGTCCTAACCTTGGTAATTCTACGCACCTATTAGACATATTTCACACATCATAGATATCTCAGCTCTTAAAACACGTATTTCTGCCGCGACACAGCAGAGTGTTTCCTAGGCTCTGACCGTGCTGCCACGTCTCACCGGGGAGATGCGAAGTTTCCAGATGTACAGAAGGCCGGGCATGGAAATATCTATGGACTAATCGTATGGGCCTGTTTGACTGCCTTTTTTCAGAGGGTCTAGTTTGTGCATAATCCTCCATGAACTGAACTGGTAACGACTTTGCGTCGGTAGTGCAGAGTCATCCTACTTGACGTAATTTTTTTTCGCTAAGAATGTTCAGGATCGACACCCTTGAAAACCCAATTGAGTAGGTTAACAGAATCCAGCATGGCGGATCCAAGATGGCCGTCAACAATCCAATATAGCGCCTAACTTATTTAAGATCCCTGGATTATAATAAAAATAGGTATTAGAATATTTTTTTAGTCACTGATTACAAATCCCCTACTGAGTGGGGCCGTGGCAAATGCTTGCTCTGGAAGTTGTTGTATCCAGTATACAACTTCTTCCCGTTCAAGTGATTGTCCACGCGTTAAGGAATACCTCAGTACCGATTGCTGGGTGGCGGTACAAGTCCGTCAACGGGCCACTTTAGGTCTATTTGACATCACTAACACGTAAAAAGAAGGTGGTAGACAAGAACCAGTCGACCGAGGCAGCACCACCCGCTAGCTTTTCTCAGGCTGTCTTATAAATGTCCGCATGTTTCCACACCTAAGCTATGCAGTCCGTTATCCTCCAAAACAAAGAAATTAATGATGATGGATCCCTCGAGCACTAAGAACTCCGGACATAAACTCACTCCACTCTCGGAATGTCCGGGTGGAGGGTGGGCTCGAGAAAACAACATCGAAGACAAAATTCGTCTTTCGAACATCTGCGGGATTAACAGCAACATTGATGCTGTCCATCACTACCTGCAATCTAATCGTCCCGCCGTGCATTTCTTGGTGGAGACATAAATCTCAGAGTCTGAACCGATTAACCATCTTAACTTCCCAAACTACGAGGTGCACTCCAATCTGAGAAAGAACGGAGGAGTTGTGGCTTTTGTCCGCAGCAGTCTTTCCTGCTCCAGAGATGTTTCTTTGGAATCAGACCGGAAGGACATTCTGTGGCCCCGCCTCAACTCCAAAACATCACCCAAATTTATTTGCTGCCTTTAAAGGCTCTGCCTCGGACCATAACTGGGATGACCTACTCGAATACCTCGCCGTCCAGATCGACTTCCTGAACATCAATCATCCCGCTTCAGTCAGTTCTTCTCGGTGATTTCAATTCCCATAATGAGCTTTGGTTGGGCTCAAACAAGACCGACGCAACAGGTCGTGCAGTCGAAGCGTTCGCTCTTACCCAAGGGCTGACTCAGCTGGTGACGAGCCCTACTTTTTTCCCCCGCATCTCATCACACGACAGTAGCCTGCTGGATCTCTTTCTGACCACGCATCCTGTCGCTATCAGCACTGCTGTCCTGTCCCACCTGGGTAACTCAGACCACGGTGTTGTGGAGTTTAGGTTTCGGTCAGAACCTGCTGTGGCAGCAGAAACTCGTACAGGCCGCAAAACTTGGCATTACTGACATGCCGACTGGGAGCGGCTCAGAGATTTCTTCTCTAGCTTTCCTTGGAAAGATGTCTGTTTCACTGACGCGGATGCGTCGGCTGTCTATTCTTCGATAACCGAAATTATCCACGTCGGAATGGAGGAATACATCCCTTGCACAGTGAAAGTGCCTAGACCAGGGTCCAACGGCTGGTTTAACAAATCGTGACGCTGCTCGCCAGCAGAAGATCAAGGCACACAGAACCTTCTTTCAAAACCAAACTGTAGAGAACAGACAAGCCGACGAAAAAAGGGATCTAAGACCGACCCTTACAACTACAGGCCTAGAGCTCTGCTTTCTGTTTTAAGTAATGTGATGGAGAGGTGCATAAATCGCGAGCTTGTGGACTACCTCGAACGTCAAGGCTTGACTAGCGACAGGCAGTACTGTTTGGGGCACCAACGATCCACAGGGGACCTCCTAGCTTACGTCACTCAATTGTGGAGTAAACTCATCCAGTCTTATGGTGAGGCTCATGTCGTTGCTCTTGACATCACGAAAGCGTTCGATCAGCTGTGGCACGCTGCCCTCTTAAGCAAACTTCCATCCTATGGCCTCCCAGAAAAGCTTTGCAGATGGGTAGCTGACTATATCTCAGGAATTCAGAGTGACAAGCCGATCTCTGCCATTGAGTTGGAAAAAAGAAGACTAGCGATGACTTTCTCTCTGACAAGAGACCTGGAGGCTATCACTGCTTGGGGACGCAACAATCTTGTACAGTTCAATGCTTCCAAAACGCAGTACTGTACTTTGACGAACAAAAAGCGTCCCTGTGCTCACCCGGTTTCGATGGATGGTCGGAGTCCAGATCACCGAGGACCTGATCTGGCACGAACACATCTTGTCAATAGCTGCAGCCGCTGGGAAAAAGCTAGGCTATTTGTTTAGGGCTAAGAAGTACTTTTCTCCGCATGACCTTCTCTCTCTATACAAGGCCCAGATAAGGCCTAGCCTCGAGTATTGCTCACACGGTTGCGGTGCTGCCGCCCCGACTACATTATCCATGCTCGATGTTGTCCAGAGGAGGGCGGTCTGACTGATCGATGACTCTTCTCTAACAGACAGTATCGGGACCCTCTCGCATCGGCGGGCTGTCGGCGATCTAGCTCTTTTCTACCGTTACACCAACGGGCTTTGCTCCTCGGAGCTCTCTTCCATGATGCCGCCGCGCGATGTGCCTGTCAGACAGACCCACCTGACTTTGGCGTCCCATCCTAACCGTGTCAAACTTCGTACATCCAGAACCGGCCGATACGACCGCTGCTTTGTCCCGAGGGTGTCGAGATTGTGGAACAATCTACAAGAGGAAGCTTTTCCCAGTTCTATTAACCGTACGCAGTTCAAAAATCGTATTAATAAAATTTCTTTGGTATCATCATAGCAGCCGCGGTGTTCCGACATTTAGGCTTCTGCCTGTGCGGCTGCTTCGATATATAAGAAGACAATCTAATGCGCAATCCACAAAACCCAAAATGGCGGATCCATTATGATGACAGAAAGCAGGAGGAATCTCGGATAATATAAATTTTCGATCCGCCTTTAACAGTGTTGATCCTGAACATTTTTAGCCAAAAACAATACTAGTTCGGATAACAATTTCAAATTTTACAACCTTTTTTTGGCGAATACTCGAGATTTCTCTTAGCCGTCATATTAGATCCGTTGTTTTGAACTTTGTGAATTTCACATTAGATTCATAATCAGCGACATAAAAACACTCGTATATCAAATTTTAGGAGAATCCAGTGATTTTAAAAAGTCAGGTATCAACTTCAATCTTACAATCATTTTTGGCAGATACTCGAGATTTCTTTTGCTTTCAGCCGCAATATTGGATTCGCCATATTGAATTTCTCAAAGGCGCACTTGGCATTTGAAAGCGGACCTAACCTTAGAAATTGAAGATTGAATTGAATTGAAGACACAAGTGGATAAAATCATTTAATGGTGAAAATTGACTAATGTTTTTTATTCGGACTTTTTACTTTATTGGCATTTTAAATGTTCAGTTTAATTCGTTTGATATTATCTTGTTTTTGCAACAAACTATTCACAGAATGAAAGAATCACTCCTTAAGCTTAGTTTAATGGTCATGACTGCGATCCGGTTGACGTGGATCGTCCAGATATAGTTTGAAACGTTTAGAAATAACTGTTTTGTACAAATTTGAAGACTAAAATTTTTCATACAATGTCATTTTCGTATACAGGGATTCAGAGCTAACGAACGAAGTGTTATTTATGCTCAAAGAAATACAACTCTATTGGAAATAACTTTTCTGAGATGACTGCTTTCAAAATTAAATTATACGTTGTTCAAAAGTTATTTAGAACCCGAAGCCACGTGGGGCGATTTCTATTGGAATTTGGATTATTTTTGTGTCTTCTATGTTGGTCCGAGAGATGGACTTCTTATTATAACGAATCTTTGCGTAGAATTATCTCTAATCATCATAGAGCAAACATATTAGTAGTAGTAGTAGTAGTACTTGAAATACCTTAGGATCTTTTTCTTCATGTTTTGGAAAGGCCCCTTGACTCCAAACATTTTTTCCCCAAGAAATGTTACGCCAATGGAAAAATGTGGACAAATAGCTGACATTTCTCCGGTAAGATAGTTAATTTCATTGAGGGCGTGTATCAATTCAATTAATTCCATCTAATGCTGTCGTGTTTTCGCAAATGTGCATAACGGGAGATAGATATGCATGACAAAAGATTATTTATTGTTTCTCAGAACTCTTATCTATTTCTGATTTAACAATTAATGATAGGTTGGTATGCATGTGCCGTTTTTTACTTCTCGCGCTCTGGTAGGATACTGTCGCGAGAAAAATAGCAATGTTACGTTACCTCCCTATGTTACATTTGTATATTAGCTTTTCATTGTTCGTTTAGATGAAGTCTTATCATTAAGCACTCATCAATCCTCTACGTATTTTTTTTGAATGGGTCAAGTTAGCGAGCCGAAATTTCTATGAATCCTAAACTTGATATTTTCATAAGCTACTTGACTGAAAGTAAAATTACTTGCAACGTTAATGCTTGACCTGACTTGAGTTTTTTATTGCCTACATGACTTCAGGACTTCAGTAAAGCTAAAGACCTTCAGGAATATTTATTTGTACAACCGATGAGCAGTCTTCTGTATTTTAGTGCGAATAATCACGTGGAAAGTGCAAACTTGTCACGAAAACTGTGTACACTGCCATCTCTGCACGCAAATAGCATTGAGTGGATTCACGGACAACATCGGTAGGAAATAAATCAAGACCGGCGAAAGATCAGCTGCCGAACAAGGGCCGCGCAGCGCCATCTACGAAAACAATATTTTCATATAGAGCGTGCGCAGAACAGGTTCGCTATAAATATAAAAACAAATTAAAATGGAAGTTCTTCAAAAAAGGTCACCTCAACAACTAACTATACAAATACATTCTTTTTACATGGATAGAATATATTGTCTATACATCAATATTATAATTGTGATTATGAATGTGGTTCAAAATCCGGTCTAGGGCATATCCAGCATTTGTGTATGGGAGGTCCACAGGATTCATGATCAGGGAATATGTCTCAAAATAATGAACCGTTCTGGGGTTTTGGACTGAAACAGCCTTAGTATTTTGGTACAGTTTTATAAATTATGAAATCGTTTCCGAATACTGGTTCCCTCGTATTGAAAATTTTGTTAATTCTCATAACAGGTCCGTCTGCAGTGACCTAAAAGCCACGGATTTATTTTCTTAAAGACGATTGGTTTGTGGAAATCAAACAGTTTTATCATTAAATTTTTTTGAAACAACACAGGTAACATTACATTGATGGAACGGTCAGCAGGAGGTACGTTCCAATTTCCAAAAATATTATTTTTAAGTCATTAATATACACATTTCTTGAATCACGCGATGTTAGAGCTTTAGCGATGGCATGTGAAAATTATTTAGAAAAAAACAATGATTTCCAACGACGTCTCCTTCAAGAGCCTGCTTCTTCGGAATCAAGAAGATCAAATACATATAGTTCCAAGAGCCACACATTGAACTCTTGTCCCGTGTTTGGGAAATACCCTGTTTATGACTAAATTAAGTATGTATATGAAGTAGTATCTATGTTTATGAGCTAATAGATGGAGAGAACGAGATTTGAACACTCTTACGGTTCGATAACTATGATGTTTACCACTTACCATCTCCATTCAACCAAACGAAAATGCTTATCTTTGATTTAATTCGTCAAAAAGCATTTTTATCAAATTTGCACACAGTGTTAAAGGCGCACGCGAAAAGTTTTGTATTATATCTCTGTCCGAAGGTCTGAACTTTCAATTAACAACCTCAATCACAAAACACATGAAGCTCGATTACCAATAATGCACTTAAGAAAATATGGTGCTATCAAGCCGAATAATGCAGAATCATTATTTTCTTTATATTTGCGTCAACCGGAACGTATAGGCAACCAAGCTTACGTAACCCTCCTATTTCCTCGCCATCATAGATGCGCAAATTGATCAGGGTTCCGAGGAGTAGTGTTTTTTCACCACATTGGTGATTTTTTACCCATTTGTATTCATTACATATTTGTAAAAACCCTTTATTTTATTTAATTTATCAATGACATTCGAAAGTCATAAATATTAGTGGTCATACTAGAATCGCCCAAAGGGGTTATGACACCTTTGACCCCGTTGTTATCTAATTACCATTATAAATCGGTTAGGACCCAAATATATGTCTTCTAGTGGTTAGCGAATGAAACGCTGATTATAGAATTTTTTTTTCGCATTCCAACCGTGTCGAACTTCGTACATCCTAACTGGCCTTCATTGGACAGCTTTTAAAAATCTACGAAGCTTTCTCGTTCTTGCCATAGAAGTAACCTTGTATGAAAATTTCATCTGAATGAGACAGACATACCGACAGACAGACGAAAATAAGTGACATAGTTTTCCGTAACGTACATATCATATAACATCCAAAAACATCAGATTTCATTTTCGAAATTTGTCGCGGTTACAATACTTCCTCGCTAGCGAGGAGTTAGAAAAGTGGCTTGTTGCATATATGATTTTATGTATCGACCAAAACATGCAGAGCAACACTAACCATTGAATAAGTCTTAGATTTAGGTTCTTATTCTTCATTATACAGGCGGATCATCAATAACGAATATATCAATAAGCAATCCCAGATCAAAACAGTCAAAATAATGCCTTAGGGGCAAGTATTACGTAAGCAGATTTATTACAATTATTTACCCCCCATCCCCCTCGTCAGCGAAAGTAAGCGAAGCTCTTACCCCCTCCCCCATGCTTACGTAAACATTTGCCAATTAATGGATTGTTTTTTTTAATATTATAATTATAACGTTATAATTAAAATTTGAAAAATAAGAAAATAGATTTAGGATAGAGAGTATATTTTACTGATACGGTATTCAACATAGAGTAAAAGACAAAAATATTATATCATACTAACATAACAAACTTATTTTAAATTTTTGGTATATATATTAAATTCAAATTAACAGTCTTCAGTCCATGAAACCCGAATCCATGATTCTAAGTTTTCGATGACATTGGATTGCTTCGATTGCTGCTCAGTGTTGTGAGTTTGCTCGCTTTCATCGGATTTTGGAATGTCTACGTCATTCTCATCGAGCCATTCAACATCATGGTGCTCTAAATTTTGAATAATACATCAGTTCATTAGCACGACGAGCAGCGACTCTTACAGGTCTAAATTTCCTATCAGTGTGCGTGTTTACTTTTTTATGGATATTTTCGATGTGACGATTTAGTGACTTGACGGAAGTATTATAAAGACCACACGTTTTGCATGTTCGACTTGATAGCCTCAATTTTACCGTCGGACAAAAATAATCGTAGGCCATTTGCAGGAAATCTTTGAGTAAAGCACTTAAGCGTAGAGCTAAATTGACTGGAAGATTAAGACATTGCCCTCCTTCATCCAAAACCAAGTCATCAACTGTTTGCTTTACTTTTACAGGTGGTGGAAGAAACCTATTGTCTAGTAATCTAAATAGGCCACTTCTTGGGCGACGGCATTCTGTATTTCTACATTTTACCATTTGAAGCAAGTATTGGCTCTCACGCACATGTTCTGGATACCATTTAATGTCTAGAAAATCAGGAAGATTTTGTTCACCTGCCCCAACATATTTTGCATTAACATTATAGCCATCAATTTCCATTAAACTCCATACTTCAGCTAATACATTTCCTGCAAATTCGAAATTAGATCTTTCTAAATGTTCATCAATTGTAACGTCACGTTCATCGAAATGAGACCCAAAGTGGTCATGAGGTAATATTAAACCAGCTAGTTCCCGACTAAGAGGAGCCATTCTGCGCTCTACTCTGTTATACGCACTTCTTCCAGGAGCATTGGTAGCTAAAAGCAATGCATCGAGATCATGTCGCTTAAAGTGTTGTACAGCAAACCCTATGACTTTTTAATAACGTGGATTTTCATCTGGCCCTCCATCAACCATCATGATTACCACTGGTTTTACTAGTCCATGGTCAGTTTTAGCTAATGGTCGAAACTCTTCACGTTCGAGAAGCGTCTCGAAATCCTGAGCATGAGTATTAGCAGTAGATGAACTATGCTTTCCACTTCGAATAGCGATGTATGTTGGTCCAGAATATCCAACGGCTTGCGGTTGTCCTAGCATATTGGAAGTGATTTTGATACCAGCATAAACAGATGGTATTAATTTATGACGCTCAGCGATTACCCAATCGTGATCAGGCAATTTGATTCTATATTCCATGTGCATTAGAAGAGGTGCTTGCTTATTTGCCGCAGTTACGCCAATAGGGACTCGAGCTTTATCATCTTGAGATATGAAAAATACTTGATCTGGTCCAAGTATGGATGCTATGTTCTCTGAATAATGGATTGATGTTTCAGCGAACTTGCTATCTAAGTGGCTCTTGTGTGTGAGCTTAACAGGGACTGTCGATACATGTCTTCGTCCCTCTGCAGAATTAGATTTTCTGGGAATCGAACGAAGATCTGTCCCACTGCGACTAATGTCAAATCCTATTTTACGTAATTCTTGTGTGAGTTCATCAAGAGTTTTTACGCTGCGAATTGATTCCGTTCGTCTTCTATCATCTGCTGCACTCCCAAATAAAGCTATATTCGCGATTGTTTTCAATAGTGAATGTTGATTGCTTTCAAGATTAGGACGTCCCACTGAATCCCTCAGAGATAGTCTTTTTTTATTTCTGGATTTTCATGACAAATATCTTCTAATATTCTTTTCATACCATCCTTGTGTTTCGTCTGGGCAACTGCGTTTTGAACCTTCCTGTTTAAAGACTGTTTTGCTGTTTTTATTTCCTCGCGCAACTTAATGATCTGTTTATCAATTTCAGCACGGCTTGGCATCTCTGGCAGAATACAAAGCATTCAGATTTTTTTCGAGTAGAGCAATCTTATTTTTCATAGCTTCCTGAGAAGGCTTTGCTCTCTGTTTATCTGTATTATTATTAATTTCGCATTGCTGTTGTGATTCATTACCGGGTTTTATTTTATCTTCTTCCTCTTTTTTAATATTTGAAGCTAACTGTATAATTTGTGTTTTTCCTGCAGGTTTACAGGTTGCCTAAAAATAAAAACTTTCTATGGCTTCTGTTAAAGATTCTCTTATTAAGCTACATAAATACAAAGTAATGCAATATATATGGTAAATAAAAAACCCTATGGCTTTAAATTTAATATGTTGAAATAAGCAATTCGTTCCGGTCACAAAATACAGGGTGTTAGTTTTCTGTATATATGTATAAAACTAACATCCTGTACTTTGTGACGGAATCAATCATAAGAAATAAATCTATCATATATATAATGAATATTACCTCTATACTTTGAGATAGGCCATAATATTTTCTAATCAGTAGAGAGAAACGTTTTGGCGATTTCTAATATTTCTAGTACTCATAGGTACCTAAAATAGTTTTGTCACTCACCTTAGAAAAAAAATTTAGTAGGTTGGATTTATTCTTAGTCGCCGCTTGCAATTCTTCATCGATTCTCTTGGATACAATATCTAGTTCCTTGTCGGATTTTGCTTGTAATTTGTAATTTCGCCACACTTCGTTAACTAACTTTTGTACATTTTGTACCTTCGTACTTGTATGAGATTTTTTAAAACTTTCAAACAATTTTTGGTATAACTTGGATTTTCTATGTGAAACGACATCTTATTTAAAAATTAAACTTTGGCTAATGGAATCAATGGTAACACAAATGTTAACTTGCTTTACTATGCTTACAATACGTCTACTCGCTATAGTATCCAAACAAAACAATACACTGATAGAGGAAATTTAGACAAGTGAACACCGCGCGGTAATTCCCCTACTCGGTTCTAAAGCGAGTAGGGGAATTACCGCGCGCTGTTCACTAAACGTATGCATTATTTGCGGGAATCCCCGAGAATGCGTTTCGATTTCAAGCAAAGGCAATGTGAGGGTTGCCATTTGTGTAAAAAAGTAAATAACTACCGATGACGTAATCATCATCTAGACCCCCCTACCCCCCATGTCATCCAAAATTAGCAAAGCAAAGAACCCCTCCGCCCACCCATAGTGCCCACGTAATAATACTTGAACAGCCCCTTAGTAAAATATCGAGCGTCGGTGATATTAAGAGTTCCGAGGCTATTGTTATTTCTCTATAGCTCAAACTGTTTTTAGGAGTGTGGATGATGATAATGATAAGTTTATAGTGCTAAAGTACCCTACAATTCGAAGAATTTTCGTTTCAACATTTTATTGTCACACAGTCAAATGCGTGTCCAAAAACAGTTTGTTATTAGTGAAATACGCTGTGGCAAATAACTAAACGTGGTTATGGATATTTCACACCATCAAAAAGCTTGAGGTATTGCTAGTCACAGAAGTTAAATCAAATAATTGCAAATTCTATCTCTAAATTCTCTGTATCAACAAAACTCGCATTAAATTCGTGCATACAAGCACTTTCTCACTTTACTCAAGTATGGTTATCGTCTAGTACCGTTGGTAGTTACCAGCAGTAAAAACAAAATTTATTGAATTATGAATATGGTAAACAGAAAACACTTTTATGCGGGTGTAGATTATAAGGACGTGAACGTACATATGTGTCTGTCTGTACCTATGTACACAAGAATGTCACTTATGTGTTTTTTTTATATCGAAGCAGCTGCGCAGGCAGAAGCCTAAAGCCGAGACAGCGCGGCTGCTATGATGATCCAAAAGAAATTTTGTTAATTCGATTTTTGAACTGCCTAAGATTAGAAGAACTGGGAAAAGCATCCTCTTGTAGATTGGTACGGAATATCGATACTCTCGGGACAAAGGCTCGGTCGTATCGGCTAGTTCTGGATGTACTAAGTTCAACACGATTAGGATGGGACGCTAAAGTCAGGCGGGTCTGTCTGGCAGACATATAGCGCGGCGGCATTATGGAAGAGAGCTCTGAGGAGCAAAGCCTGTTGGTGTAGCGGTTGAAGAAAGCTAGCCGACGACCCGCGAAAGGGTCTCGAAACCGTCTGTTAGAGAAGAGTCATCGATCAGTCGGACAGCCCTCTTCTGGATAGCATCATCATCCTGGGTTACACAATCGACTAGCTTATTTTCTAAGAAGATGCCAAAGGATATACTGTATTTACACGTTCATTGACAATTTCTTTTGCCAACTAGGATCGTAATAAAAGAAGAAATAAAAACAGACTCAATTTTACTTAAAAAAAATATTTATTCTTAAGTATGTCATTAACGTACCAATGAAAGATCACCATTGAACGTTCCTCTTAATTATTCCTAAGATCTTGTATTCCCAGAATTTTTCAGAAACTAAGGACGGTAGTATTTTCATCGAGATATGGCTTTGAGTTGGCTTGGGTATATTTTCTGGTAATGAATGCTTACATACAGTGTCTCAGAATATGTAAGCAGGCTTTGGGATTCACATATGTAGACTAGAGAATGTAAGAATAATGTGAAAAATTATAGAAAAATGTCAGTGTAACGAGAGTTGCTTATGATGGTGATTGTCCTAGGTTACATACACTCTGAGGTGCGGGTGCGTCCATAGCATCAACTCGAGTTGACTCCTTCAAGTATAACTTCACTTTAGACGTTTATCGAAGACTAGAGTTAAAATTTCGCTGCGTTCCTGAAGACTGAGGTTACATTGCCTAGATTTATGACCCGCCTCGAGGAAATCAGTAGAAAATACTTGACATGCGCGGATACGGAAACGAGTGTTTTTGTGGTTTAGCCATCAGATACAGCATCAGGTTCCAAAATTGACTTCTCCACTCAAACTATGATCTTTTACTTTATCATTCGGAGATACCTGTATATTAATAAATAGCTCATTTGAAAATGAAGAAAATGGAAATACTAAAACTTTTTTCATTCTTCGGTGTTCCATGAATCAAACCTTTCAATAAAAAATATGAAATACGCAAGTTATCAATAATGCACTGCCTCTTATGATAAGCTTCTCATTACTCAACGCTACGGGTTCATACTTGTATGTTCATCGAAATATAATAACCCAACCCAACATATACTTTACTCAAACTCTACTTTTACCCAACCAACGTAGAATATTATACGCTGGCTAATATAAAAAAACAACAAACATATGCATTTTTGTCAATTTTTTCCGATTTCACCTATGATTTTGATTTGTTTTAGAAAAATGCGAAAATAGGAAAAACCACATTTTCGCTGGTTTTCTTCAGTTTTTAACATTTTTCACGAGAAAAGGAATACTTGGCTAATATTGCAACTCACTGTGTATACCTATGTATCAGTTTCCTTCTTTCCAGTTCTATTGTCAAAATAAGGATTTCTTGTCCAGAAGATCGTAGAAAATCGGAAAAATCGCAGTTTCACCAATTTTTTCAGTTTTAGACATTTTTAGAGTAGGATCTCATAGTTTCGCTGCCTCAAAAACATAATCCACGTGCATGTGTATAGAGTAGGTTTTTGAGTTAGTCAAGCATTCGGTTACTGATCTAAAACTTATCGAAAATCAGCAAAACAACCGTTTTCCCTTTTTCATAATTTTCCGGACCACGAATCACCATTTTGACAATGGAACTTAAAATAGTGCACTAAGTTTTTGAGTCAGCCAATGTTTATACTTTAATGGCCTACAATAAATAAGCCAAAAATCACGAAAAACTGTCGGTTTTCCTATTTTAAAAATTTTCCGTGCAACAAATCAAGATTTTGTTTATGGAACTTAAAAAAATTGACAAAAATACATACATACGTCAGGTCTTTAAGTTTGCCAACTTGTGATATCCTACGTTGAAAATGTCAAAAATTGAAGAAAATCGGTTAAAATACAGTTTTTCCGATTTTGATCTAGAAAGAATACAGGAATGCTAATGCACTGTGTCAGTATCATATTCTTAAGTTTTCGAAATTTCAATTACCTAACCAAAACTGTATAAAAATATTAAATTATATTCTAGAACCTTTATGTTTCGCAAACCTATAAGAAATCACGCTTATGTAGGATATAATAATGTTGCAAAATTGAGCCTATGAAAAATTATTTTCGAAGAACACATGTTTGAGATTAGGTGCTTCTAGATGCAAGCTATCGATTTAAAAACTTAGCCAAGGTGGTTTGACCCAATATGCCTTAATTTGGATTGATCTTGATTTGTCTTTGCAAAGTATTCAAAATTTTGGGATTCTTGAATATGGAAATTTTGAAAATTTGAGAATTATGAATATTTGAAATCAGGAGGGCTTTCAAACCTTAACTTTGATGACCTGTGGTTACAACAGTTACAACTTATTGTAAAATGCAAATGTTTAGTCCTCCCTTTGCCGTTAATAAAGGAAGCGTTGCTTAAAATCCAAGGTGTTAAACGGTGCTGAATCATTATCTATAAATGAGACCATATTTTTTAAGTGTTATTTGAAGTCAAATGTCTTTGCATACAAGCTCACATCCACTTATGCATTGAAGGAGGTAATTTAACGATGGCTCAACCAAATTCAGTCGCATTGATGCAAGTGATAACAATATGTAACCTCCTGTATCTAGATTTTCAGACGTGTCGATAAGAATTTCTTTGGATACGGAAATCGTCAGGCGAATGCTTTGCTGTTATATAGACACCTGAGCGCATGAAAGAAAAAGGAGTTAACACGCATTATAGCATATCCGAGATCAACAATCGATCAGTTTTGACAGTTTTATTGATGATAGCTCGAGATTAACACTTCCATGGGCGTAGTAAGGATATGCGCAAAATATGAACAATCTCATTATAATGAAGTTATTATGCTTCTAACAGTAACGGGAGTGGGACATACTTGTCGGGTATCACATTTTCCACTAAAGTACTGCAGTTTCTGGAGTACAATGTGATTGTATTTCTGATCCACCCTTTTGATTGTGACTCTTGAGGAGCAGAAGTCAAGACTGTATAGTTACAGGGCTTTTAACCAGACACAGTAGCATGAAGAACCACCTACATAAAATAGGGGTCTATGATGGAGACAATGTGGAAGACATGTGCCTTTTATGTTTTCTGTGAGTACGAGGTACCTACTGGGTCGCAGTAACTTGAGCATTGATTAGGACCTATATAAATTCTAACGTCAACGCCAGAGAAACTATACTAAGCTACAAAAAATAGAACACCCAGTAAAAGCGCTTTTATTTGAACAGAATTTTATACAGGGTGACTTCGAAGTTGAGTCATTTATTTTAACAGTGAGTAGATCTGATCAAAAGAAATGTTTTTTTCCTTTACCATTTTTCTGGTAAAATTAAAGTAACAAAGTTATAGCCCTTTGGAAGTTTGAGTACCGCCCTGTCTCAATAATAATATTATGTGCTCGTGTTTGGCAACAACGGATATAATCCGCCTTATCGGTTCATCGCATCGGAAACAAAAAAGCGAAAGAATTTGGAACGATGTTTTTACAATTATTTTATTCAGTTGTATACAGTCAGTGTCAGTCGGTAACGCGTGAGTGAATAGTGGTGTCTGTTGCGTGGCTCAAACGAAATAAAAAATGGCACATGTTTATGCGGATCGGTTTCCCAATCGAGTGCAACCAACCCCTTTGTTAATGTAGTACAACGGGCTCGTGAATCAGGTGACTTAAGACCTCACAGGGGACGGCATGCCGGTGCTCCAAGACCTCACGATCAAATACAGGTCCGCACTGAAATACTTGTCGGGAGGATACTTTATAAAACAAGGTAAATTTTTTTTCAATTTTTTTTTATTTTTACACATATTTTGGTTTATCTTCCTTCTACAATCATTATCTGAAAATTAATGATTCAACTTCAAAGTATATTCTTTGCAGCTGCTCGAAAAAATATTTTGATTCTGTTTTCTTGCATACTCTTATTCAAAAAGAGCGACGAATTTGCATGGTGCCAAAATTGCTTCAAAAATTACTCAACCATTTTTTTCTGTATATTGTTTTTTGACCCCGGCTTTTTAGGTTTCTTGTGTCAACGTGAACAAAAAAGATTCTTATGAATTTATCTCTGAAGTATATAATGAATCGCTTATATCTCGAAAACTATCAACTTTAGATGAGCGCTGATATTACTTTTTCTGTTCAGAATGACAAAAAAAACCTGAAAGCGATATTTGGGACCTGGAAACATGAATATTCATTAGGAGCATGTGGATTAATTTGGGAAGAATGCAAGATGTACCTCGGCACATTGACCATTACACTCCAGAAATATCAAATCGAATGCAGCAAGAATGGTCGAAAATTTCTTCCTTAAATATTTCGAGATAACGAAACATGCTGTTCTGCACTTCTTGGCAATTCATTGTCCGTCTCTGGGATAACGGACAAAAGCATAGCAAATATCCTTTACCCAAGGTATGAGATCTATCGAAATAGGGCAGCGAAAAGCAGCATCTATTACCAAAATCGACCATATGCTGCATGCTATTCAATTGAGAGTTGGGGATATTAGGAATGGAAGCCGTACAGTCGGATATTGATGCATTGTTCGATGCGCTAAATCAAAGCCAAACCCAACAGATGGTGTTTTCACTACGAAAGCTAGGCGATGTAAATATAAATACACCATCAGCAAAATTACATTTGTGTTGTCATTCCATCATGTCGTACGATTTACCGATGTGGCTTTGGCCTTCAGAGGAAAGCCATCCGGATAACTAAGGGATTAATTTTTAGGGATGATTGTAGGCAGGCTTCTAGAGACCTAGAGATTTTAACATTGCCCTCCCAATACATCATGATCTGCCATCTCCATATAAAGAACAACCTTACTATGGTCTGAGTGCACAGTAATGTTCACGAGCACATTGCCAGGTTCAAGAGTAATCTAATGTCAGGCTAAAAAGATGTCAGAAGTCTCCAGAGTATCAGGGCATACAATTTTTTAATTATCCGCGGAAAAGCATCAGAAACATGCGTGTCAACAAAAATATAAAGAAAATGTGAAGAGCGTCTATATGTCTCGTGCTTTCTATAGTACGGATGAATTTCTCCGGAATTTTAATATTTTATTTTGTGGTTTGACGTCTTATGTTTCTTTTTTTTATTTCATTTTAAGTTAGATTTGACTTTTGTGTCTTTGACACACACACTGGTACATATATTGGCACCAATACATTTGAATTTGGTTAGAACATATTTACTATAAGCCAGAATCATCGGCCATCTAACGGTCAGAGTGGTGACTGAGCTATCAAACCCGAATTGAGATATTTACAGTTCCAACCGATAGTTTCTATACAGTGGTCGATTCTGGCATAGCTGGCATTTGTCGCTGTCTTGTTTCGATATTTTGGTATACTTCTCGCATACTAAATCAACAAAGAATTAGTCAAGAAACGACACAGCCTAAATATGCCTTGCTGGCTTCGTGCATCCAATTTTATCCTCACCTCACCTGTGTACATACGTATGAACCTTCAACACATCAAACAGATACAATACTTAAACAAGACAAAAAGGGAACAAAGAATTTTCAACATAACTCGGCGCAACGCCACACCAGCTGTTAGTGAATAAGCGTTGGCGAATTCAGATGCCCTTGGAAATTCCTACAAGCGCAATTATTGCACTACTTAGGACAAATGGTAACAATGTGTCGGTGAAATAATCATTACGCGATTGGCGCGTGGTATTTAGAACGGTAGTAGTGCCGGTAGGACGGCGTGCGGCGCGAATACTAGCGTTGTGATAATTAAAGTAATAGTATTCGTTTCACATGAAGACTTTTGAACAAAATGTTTTCTAGTTATCATTCCACTGGATGGCATATTTATAATGCCAGTACTGGCTGGACGACCTGAGATGTAAACACAGGTGATGGGATAATTCGAATTATGCTAGTCGTCCTATTACTAAGCGGTATCTTCGTGGTATCGCAAGGCACGATATGCGGCGTGAATGCTAGTGATGGGACAGTTTGAATTAGGATATTCATTCCTCTCGCTTGAGTGCGACGGTAAGATAAAACTTATTGGCCCTTGGCATCTAGAGCGGAAAAACCGACACGGAAAGACACAGCATGAATTCTAGTGATGGGATAAATTGCATAATGGAACTCGTTCTATCGGAATTCGCTTCATCCGAATATTTTGAAGATAGTATTTTCTAGTTATTATTGCACTGGAGAATATACGTCGTAAAACATGTACACTAGTGTTGGGACAATTCGAATAATTGTTGTATTCATTCAAGCGGTGGGTGTGTGGTATCATCAAGCAGTGGTGCTGAACTGAAAAATACGATCTTTGTAGATATTGTCACGAAAGAGGAAAAATCAGGGCCAATGCAAGATCAACGGCAGATCAAGGACCTTTGCGTCCCTTAACGCCGTGTATGAAAAGAGGCATATTTTTGCATTGCGAGTGCATACACAACCACACAACATGGATTTTCTGAGAGCATCTCTTGGTGAAAATATAATCACTAATTTATTAAAACTTGTGCAATGAGCATACTGGTTGCTCTTCAAACTCCGTTGCCACCATCCTGGATAATAATTTTTCCAATCTTGCTTATAAGATGTGAATATTTTTCTGTTTTATCCCTGAAGTCGTAACCTCATCATCCGTCATTTTAATTTAATATTTGAATTTGATTATCATAAACAGACGAGCTTTGATTTCTTTATTGCTTGTTCGGCGATGAGTAATGATGCAACTGTACTAGTCTATATCTCTTGTACGCACAAAATATGCCAATACAGGGAACGCGGAGTAAGTGATGTACGTACATAATTATAGGGAACCTAAATCTACGTCCCTGTGCCCGACTGCGACTAACAAGTCATTTAGTCAGCTTTATTTTTGGTTGTAGTTCATTTTCGGTAAAACATCTGGAAATATCTGAATTATTTTAAAAAATCGTTTTCGATATTTCGTTAAACAGGGTCTCAATTCTATAGAAGTACCGAAAAATCGGTAGGTTCGGCAACGCTGTCGCCAAGGTTCGACATGCGGCGTGAATGCTAGTGATGAGACAATCTAAATTACGATATTCATTTTTATTGACTGAGTGTGATGGTGAAAAATTTTTATTGGCTCGTGGTATCCAGAACGGGAAAACCAACAGGGAATGGCGCAGCGAGAATTCCAGTGATGGGATAAATCGAATAATTGAACTCGTTCTATCGGAATTAGTGTGACGATGAAATAATCATTGGGGCGCGGTATTCAGTAAGGTAGTATTTCCGGCAGCACGACGTATGGCGTGAATACAGGTGTTAGGATAAATTGGAGTATTCATACGAATATTTCAGAGTATTTTCTAGAAAGCATTACACTGTACGGCATATTTAGAATGGCACTGCTGGGTGGACGACGTGAAATGTGAATACCAGTGATGGGGGAATATAATAGTATATTTGGAGTGACTACAACGTAACATTAGTGATGAGATAATTTGAATTATGATATTCGTCCTATCTGAATCGATCTGTGTGTGAAACAGTCACTAGGCGGTGGGTGCGCGATACTGGCAAGGCACGTCAAGCGTCGTGAATGCTAGTGATGGGATAATTTGGATTTTACTAATAGCAATGGTAATAAAGTAAACTGGTTCTTCTATTTTCGCACGTTTGTCGTGTAAGATTACAGATCCAACAAAATACGTATGCTGGCACTAAGGGCCGTATCGCCAATCGTTCCTACAAATGTAGGACGACTTTATGGCCTCCTTGATTTTGATAGTTTTTCCTGTTCTTCAGAAAGGTTTCTGTAGGTTTCTACTGTTTCGTGCCATTGCTTTATTTTGAGGTTATATTTCGTCTTTGAATACCAAGCTGATGAAGATGACTTATATCATATAGTATCGGCCTGAAATTTCTTAAGATTAAAAAAGAAAATATAATCTCACAATAGGAGAGCGCTGACGCTGACACCTAACAGTAGAAATCTAGAAATATCCCAGCCTTTCTAGGAGAGAAAAGACTATGAAAATTAAGGAAGCCATACAGTCGTTCTACAATTATTATTGTGAGAACGACTGACGATACGGCCCTAAATGGTAACTAAAAGATATTCCAGAGTATCATGCAGCTTGAACGTTGGTTTGAACAGAGACCAATGGACTGAGAATTTATATTGATAGGTGCTGATGTTCTTTAACACCTTTTGAAAAGTACGTCAATTGTTCTTTAATCCCAGGACAAATATTATGTGCATTTAAGCGATGATTTTTGCAAAAGTCGAGAGTTGCGGAAATTCGAATGTTGGCTGAAGGTATATTTTTTGATCCAATGTGGCCGAGGCCGATGCTCCGGCGATACTGGATGTACGATGTGCTACGTGAACACTAATGGTGAGACAATTCGAATTTAATAACATTCGAAATACCTTTTATTTCAGTGATAGTGGCCCCTGAAAGACACCATTAAAGAATAAAGTTATATAATTCAACGAATTTGTTGTTCATGGAGAACAATTAACTTATTTAGATCGCTGTCGCAATATTGTCATTTTCTACTTTCTGAATAAAAAGCCTCAAAAATATTTTTAGAAGGCATAACCATTTCGCTAGAAAATGGATTCCTATTCGGTTTTTTACATTGCAGCTAATCCACAAAGAGATGAGAGTATAACTCAAGTAAGCTTATATAAAAATAAGGATCCTGAGGTCCATTAGGCCGCTGATCAGGCGCGTAGCTACCGCCGTATGAGTCGTATCAATTATACATGTACAAAAAACCTACACCTAAAAGAAGCTTTTCGAAATTTAAAGTAAGTAAAATATCTTAAGACTTCTATGAAGGGACTATCAAGGCTGGTACTATGCTTGGAGGCTAGATAAAATACTGGCAAGTAGATTGACGCGGTACTTCTCAAGCATTCACCTATACCTATTTTCAAATTTGTTATGAGTCAAGATAAACCTTGATAAATAAACAAACTGCTTGAGATCCATAATATTTTTGAATAGCTATGCCCTGACCTGAAGCAATTAGAAACGATGAAAGCAAATTTCGATTTTTTTTGAAAATTGTCACCTTTTCAAAAATATATTTTATTACCCTTAAAATAGCTCAGAAACTATCAAAGTATACAAAAATAAACCCTGGATCGATCTGAAATAAGCTACTTTAATTATTACATATAACACCTTTGCCAATTAAATAATTTCCAAAAATAAAGTAGCATTACCTACTATGACCACACATGGTTTTACGTGTTGTAGGCATCGTACAACAAAAAACATGTATCTGAATTTTTAAGATTTCCACATTTACAGTAACCTTCCCCCAACCCGAAAAACTTTGCTAGCCTTGGCTCTTCAAACAGTTTTGAGGCTTTTCCAGAACGTTATCTCTTGCCGATGATCAGCTCCCACTGACTGAGAAAATGTTCTGCGATCGATTCATATTATTCGTAATTGTTTCTTTTGCAAAATCTATATCTACTTCAAATCTTACCTCCCATTTAAGCTTCGCCTCAGTTGGGTTTGGCCTCTCTAAAAATTTTGAAATGGGGCCCCTTATTAAAATTATTATATTTCAAAAATCGTGAAACGACAAAGCATTACCGAAACAAAATTGTTTTTGAGAACAAGACCATGAAGAGAGGAAAGCTTTAAATTTTTTATCGAACCCTGTAATATTTTTTTCGTACGATTTTTATGTTTAATTATGTATATTATGAGTTCATACAAAGTTTCGATGAACCTCTGAAATAGCCTGTTTAATAGCGTATCCAGAAAAGATTCTGAAGGAGGCTCGGCAAGGTACCACAGACTCATTTGTATCATTTTGTCGGTTACTCGTTTTTATCACTATCTTTCCTCTTATGCTCATTTTTCTCATTTTTCTGGATGTTTCACAGTGCAATAGATTAAACCCATTTTTGTCAAAAATGAATTCCATATGTTAATCTTATGATAATATTGTGAATTTTCATTTGCTACTTGCTTTTTAAACTCATTTCAAGTTTCATACAATACAATACAAGAAAAATATTTCAAATTCAATTATCTCAAAACTACTTATTAGGACTTAACCTAGTCTGGCTCTGAGGTACAGATACATATTTATTGAGAAAAATACTATTGAAGTTTTATATACAGGGTGGCGCATCGAAAACGAAACAGACGCATTTACTGGCAGCTGAGTTTTTTTTTGGAAAAACCCTCTGACCCGTCGATTTTGTTTTCGAGGGGGACACAACTTTGGCAAACAATCACGTTAATACCCCTGGGCGGGGGTGACACCAACCCTAACATCTTAAATGGAAAGGGGGGTCGAGTGATACCTTATTTTAAAGGTCTTTCAATTCCCTTTATAATGATGTAAAATATATGAACCTCAGTTCAGTAGTTTTGAAGATTTATTGATTTAAAGCTCAAAGTAGACTTTAATAGGTACATCAGATTAGTTTGTACTACTTTCAGAAGAAATTTGACTAAAAGAATTTACTTAATAAGTAAATGCTTTTCTCCACTACGCCCATGGTTTGTTTATCATTTTGTTGTTGAAAATAGCTATTGGAGCCTTTATTTGTGGCAAAAAAGTTATTCCTTGAAAAAAGATAAGGAAATATCTCGTACTTATTTTAAATAGGAATTTAGTGCATAGTTTGCGATTGATTTGACCAAACTTTGTTGCTAAAATAACTTGTAACGCTTTATTACATAAATTAACCATGGTATATTCCACAGCAGAAAGAGTTGAAATTATCGAAATATTTTTCGAAAATAATCAGTGCGCCAATAAAACAGCAGAAATATTCAATGAGCGACATGATAACAGTAACGTGCATCGAAAATATGTTCTAGAACTTGTAGCTAAATTTCGGGAAACTGGGACAGTCGCTAATAAATAACGCAACATTGAAAATCCCATAAGGAACGAAGCAATAGAAGTGGGGGCTTTAGGGCATGTTTATGTAGATCCTACGTTAAGTACCCGCAAATTGGAGACTGTGTGTGGTGTTAGTCGACGTATTGTCCAACGGATTCTAAAGGCCCATAGTTTTCATCCGTATAAAATTCACCTGGTACAAGAACTTAATGAAGACGATTTTAATCGGCGATTACAATTTTCTGAAGATATGAGTGAACGAATTATAAACGATGAACATTTTATATTCAACACTTGCTTTTCCGACGAATGTTCCTTTTTCATAAATGGCGTAGTAAATCGTCATAACTGCCGATATTGGTCCGATTCTAATCCCAGAATTTATCATGAGGTTCATACACAGCAGCCACAAAAATTAAATGTTTGGGCTGGTATTTTTGGCGATCATTTAGTTGGTCCTTTTTTCTTACCTGGAAATTTGACCGGTGAAGTGTATTTTTAATTACTGGAAGACGCCATAGATCCTGCATTAACAGCCATAATTGAAAATCAGAATGATCGGCGGTACATTGCGAATAGTTTGATGTTCCAACAGGATGGTGCCTCACCACATTACGCATCACGTGCTCGACAATATTTAGATCAGACGTTTCCAGATCGATGGATTGGTAGAAGAGGTGCCATTGAATGGCCCCCAAGATCGCCAGATTTATCACCTTTGGATTTCTTTATGTGGGGTCATTTGAAAAGCAAAATCTATGCTACTCAGCCAACATCATTAGAAGACCTGCGACAAAGATGTGTGAATGAATTTACTCCTCAAATATTGCAAAATGTGCGGCAACCTTTTGAGCAAAATCTTTATTATTGCATGGAGAGTCATGGTGGCCATTTTCAACATTTACTTGCCTAATGGGTCAGTTCATTCTTCATTTTTAAATTACTTTGCTGCCAAATGTATTGATCTCCACTAATGATGATGTATTAGTTTTATTTAACCTTTAACTCAATAAATCTTCAAAACTACTGAACTGAAGAACATAAACTTTATATCATTATAAAGGGAATTGAAAGGCCTTAAAAATAAGGTATCACTCGACCCCCCTTTCCACTTATGATTTTGGGGGTGGTGTCACCCCCGCTTAGGGGGCTGCACGTGCTAACGTGATTTTTTGCCAAACTTGTGTCCCCCTCGAAAACAAAATCGACGGGTCTGGGCGTTTTTTAAAAAAAATGAGCTGCTAGTAAATGCTGTCTGTTTCGTTTTCGATGCGCCACCCTGTAAAACAGATAAGGCTGTAGAGCTGGTGGAGGGATGGATGTGCGCTTTCCCATATATTAAGGAATTCCTTTCACATCACATTGCCATGATCCTAAAAATAAACAAGCAACAAGTGATCACCTGTCAATTATCCTAACTGTGTTGCCTGATTTCTGCACCATCAGTCAACCTCTGCTAAGCCGATTACGCATAATTTTTCGAACGTCTTCCGTACTCTGATGAAGTCTGCCTTAGCTAATTATTCAGAGAAGTCGACAGATCTTCCAGTGTCCGATTCTATCGATCTCCGGCATGTCATAACTGCTTGTACGGTTCACATAATTTAACGAAGATCGAGATACCGCCATGATGACATGTCATGTTACGAGACGTTTGAGGACCGTGCTGGGTGCTGAAAATTCAATAGGATGTTGCATTCTGTCATGTGAGATTCTGCTCTAAGAGAATCTGCTTTATTAACGTATAGTCCAGGCTAGATAAAAAAAAGTGAAACAAAGTTTAGCAGATATCTGAAAGCTTTAAATGGAAGGAGGGACTTTCTAATGAAAAATACATAAAAAGATACAACCAGATATGCGTTGTCTTTTATAACAATTCTAAAAGCCCAAAATTCAGAATTTTGCTTTTATGATAAAAAGTTTATATAAACATAGTTCAAGAAATGCTTCATTTTCAAAATACTTTTCTTAAAAGATCGGTTTTTCCTATATATCTTGATAAGCTTTCAGTCGATTTTGTTTGAATTTAGCAGTGGTAGTAAGGGCAGTAAGGGGCTAATTTAGCTCCGATTATATTGTTATTATTAAATCCAGTGGCGTCCCGGAAAACACCTTAACCAACATCTTTGACAAATCATGTGTGCGCCACTGTGTTTTCCCAATTTTTCTATAGCCACATATTTAAATAACACCTTGTATATTAAATCTAACTCCATGTTTCCTAATTTTACACACATTTTCGTTTCTACCAGCAAATAGCGCCCTTTTGCGTTGTTAGAAGAACGAACAAATGAATACGAGTTGTCTTGATGGTTCTGAAGAAAAGGAAAGAACATTTCGGAAATTCCGCTGCAGGTAAAGAAGCTTAACAGCTTAACCACCTTAGCAGTCAGCAATTTTATTAGAGATGGGTATGAGTATTCGGGGTGTGTAAAATAAGTGATGAGATTGCTTTTTTATTTCTTTTTCTGTTTTCGGCGAATTAATGCAAGGTCTACCTTCTTCGCTGTCTGTTGTTGCCCTATAAAACGTTGCCTGTCTAACATTCTAATATGTGAATTATTTCACAGCTTCAGTATTGGGTGGACATTCTTGCGAATTTCAAGTTTGTACTTCATTTAAACTTATTGAAACAACTTGAGGATCCACAATTTGTTTATCAGCTTTATGGTAACCATTTCAGACACCCAAATAAGGGCAAACTTGTTCTCAAAAATTTTGTCTCGTACGCTACTTCACATAAACAGCAAATTATGTGAAAAATAGAATCACGTAGATTGACTCAATGGTTTTTCACAAATCACTTTTCGTAAACCAACATGAACAGCAAGTTATAAATACAACTTTGAGTAATCGAACTAGATTGACAAATATGTCAGGCAAAGTAATTTCCCTGTATAAATCCAAACCATCACGAAAAAGTACGTAGACAAATTCGTCCAACAATAATCGGCAACTAGTTGTAGAAGAATCCACTTGTTCATATGGCTACTAGACAACAAAATGGTTGTGTTTTCACTAAAATATTGGTTTTGCATGAGAAGTACTGTTATTATAATTCAAATTTTATACTATCTATACGAGGGATTTTTGAAGGTATTCAACGCATATTGAAATTAATTTCTCAGTTATTCAAATTGGAGGACTAAGCCAATGATCACGGTGTCCTTTTTCAAAATAAATACTGAAAACTTATAGAAATTTTAGATGTTACATTTTGCAAATTGGTATTTTAACTTAAGACGAATACTTTGTGGCACATGGGATCTCTGACTATCTGTTTTGCAGTATTGCTTAGACTCATTTTACTGCTTCTATATTACATCCTAGTCTAACACTGAGTTCATGAAAATTGGTCGCATTTCGACGATTTGGGGTTGTATTCTTGCACGCTATCACCCCATTTCTATCTTTGGCGTGTGAATTACTCAAGTTTTATCAACGTACATGTATCTAAGACCTGTAATTCACAAACTACGTAGTTACAATGGAATGCTAGATTCAAACTCCAAAACTTTCCATACATCCAGGAATTTAGGACACGGTAGGAATAGCATTGTCTCAATATTCCTTCTGGAGTTAGGTTAAATGTGTTGGTAGAGATAAGAAGTTGAACTTCCTAACTTTCTCCAAAATAATTATAGCATTCAGAAACATATTAGCGGTTTTACAAATATACTCAGTGACACAAGGAGTTTTACACCCAGAGAAAATAATTGCAACTTGTTTTTTTGGCGACATAATGACTATAGTCAAAATCACGAAAGGTGACTATTACGTCATACCATAAATTGTACTGAAGTTATCAAGGGACGTAGGTCGATGATAAAATCACGATGTCAGGAACATGATGACAACAAGTTTATATTATGATTTTGCGAAGTTATTTCAGTGATTATTTTTATTTCCATTTGATTTCATGGTTTTAAGTGATACCTTAATAGTAATTTTAGTAGGGAGTTTTTGTTTTGAAAAAAATAAACAGTTATGAGTCGAATACACCTTAGACATTAACAGCAAAGACCAAAGTTTTATTCGAAAACAACCTAACCTGCTTTAACATAACCTAACTATTCATCTTTCAAATATGATCGATCATGCAACATGAAAACATCGTCTATCTTTGTCGGATACATGCAAATCAGCAATACAGATTGTTTAGACAATAAAATTCTGTTTGTCTCTGTCTAACATATTTGAAACTTCATTAAAAATATTTACAAATCGCTGTCGTTTGTCTTTACTACAGACTAAAATGATGACGTAATCGTCATCTTTCGTGATTTCGACTTTATATTTAAAGCATGCTGTGGCAATAATGTCAACGTTTTATCTTTGTTTTTGTTTATCTTTGCTAAAATGTTATAGCTCTCTGTTTTCACCGTCTTAGACTTTTTATTGTACTTTGTACTTTTTCCTGTATGAAGACACTTTTTTGTTTCTGTTTTCTATACAAGTGAATTTATTCATTTCGTCGGGACGGTTGAGTAGAATCGTTTTTTTTTATACTTCGCCTGTTGTGGAGCATTATATATTATATTGAATATCTCAATAAAGACCTATTAATTGTTATTATTGTTATTATTATTATTATTATTATCACGGAAAACAGTGTACTCATTTTCGTCGGTCTGCTTTTCTGTCGGCCTGGCCTCTAATCTTATACCCTCGTATACCTTGAGAAGTACCATTTGGACATTGATGACATTTTTAAATAATGTTACTACTATGCCAAGGACGCAAAAGCTGTGTAGTGTAGTGTAAAAAAAAGAATTGAGGTTAAAAACTTGGGGGTGGGGGTTGCAGGGATTGGGGATGGTTTATCTCAATTGTTTAATACAGGTACATTTATATGCTGCCAACATTGGTAACTCTACCCACTTATTAGTCATATTTCACACACCACATATTTCTCTCCACATTATCCTGAAAACTTCGAAAAATATTCTCGGGGGATGGATTGCGTAAATATGGCAGCGGCTGCTGCTGGCGTCACGTTGTGCGCCGACTGTGATGAGTGTTCTGGTACGGAATCTCAGCATAATGTCTTTTATGCTCTGACCTACCACCTCTGAGCTACCACATTGCCACGTCTGCCCAAGTTAAGTACCGGGAAAAGGCGACGTTTCCAGATGCGTTAGTGCAGGGTAAGGATGTCTCTGGACTAATTGTATGGACCTGTTTGCACTTTTTCCTCAGAGCGTCTAGTTTGAGCTGAACATATTCGTTTATGTACTGACAACGGCGTTACGTGGGAAGTGCGGCGTCAACCTACTTGACGGCATTTTTATGAAAGTTTGCAGATAATTGTGGACCACAATATTTTTCTTCAAATCGCCGGCAATGCTTGAAGTGGTCCTCGATTCACTGTATTTGTCAATTGCACAACTCACCATAAGCACAACTTTTGAAATAGTGACATAATGTTCGGCAGAAGCCTCTCTTGTCATAGCTTCCAGTGGTCGCAGAACATGAGTTATAACATTATGATGGTGAGCTCAACTGCAGTCAGCATGGTGGGTGCATCAATTTTAGAAAAAATAATATTACTAATATATGACGCCAAATTGATAAATCTCTGAAGCATGTAATACAACGAATTCCATGTTTTTACAAATAGCATTACTTTCACAGTTTTTCCTTCAGATATTTTATTTTCCATTTGCTTTCTTTTCAATTCCAATGTCATACCTTGTCTTTTCTTTATATATTTCACAATATTCCTCACATGATCTATTATGTCATTTAATCCGGAAGTTTTTTTTATGGCCTCTTCAGCAACTCTATTTATCATATGAGCAAAACAAGGAATATATTTGTTTGCCCCAAATCTGTCTCGTATAGCTTTCATCATATTTGCGCCTGAACCTGTAACAAAAGCCATTACCTTTTCAGTATCAATATTCCAACTTCTTAATATTTCTAGCAATCGTCGTCCAACATAGTCGCCAGTATGACTTTCACCTAATTAAAAAAATCCAATAGTGATGGATTGCAATTCATTATCTTGCGAAAAGCCCCAGTTAACCAGTGTTAGTCATTGTCTCTGTCCAAATGTCTGTAGTTAAGCAAATATGATCCACATTTTTCAATTTCTCCGATACAATTTTTGATATGTCATACTTTTTATCAATTTTTGCTTTGATTGTTTCCCGACAAGGCACTTTATACAAAGGTTCTAATTGCTTGATCAAGTGTCCTTTTCCTTCAACTGCATAGAAAGGCCTATTATCAACAGCAATGAAGTAAGCAATAGCATCTGTTATCTGGTCATATTTTGTACTTTCTTCAGAATATTAATATACATACAATACAATACACATTTCCAAAGACATTTTTTATATTTGGAGTCTTTGTGGATATACTAGGTCTAGGAATAGGGGACTTAATAAGAGGGGCTGCAACCCCAGCGTCCCCATCAGATGAACAACACGGTTCAGCGGAATAAGCAGGCATTTTAGGATCAGGGATCACTTTCATCTGGTGTTTGAATGTTAGGATTGCTTCCAGAACTCCTAGGTGAAGTACTACCACATTCAGTCAGCCTACTGAAAGAAGAAAAGAATGGATTAATTACACTTTTACACTTTTATTTCATTTTATTTTTATTAATTTTTTGATATCGGCTTACAGAAAAATACCATTTGTATGCTTAGGTAATTTTATAAAAAAATCATATCCGTTTGTCGATATCAATCATCGTCAATACAACACTATAAAGTAAAACATAACCTAAAATAAACTTTTTGATGTTTTCATAAAGTCGTACTATTTGAAATAGTAATTCTATTCATTAACTAAGGAACTAATTTCTTACCGTTGTGATTTATCCAAGCTTTCATATCCAACGTCACATTCTTCTGGATGTTTGTGTTTAATATGTGATGCTAGATTGCTTGTATTTCCAGACGTACTCGTTTGTTACAAATAGTGCAAACGGCAGTACCATTTTCTTTTTTGAAATATGTCCATAATCTACTTCTCTTCATATTTTGAAATTAAAATTGAGTATTAATTTATTAGCAACCAAAAGGTACAATACATACCTCATTTTCTAGAGAGTCAGTGTTGTGACGTTGCCAGTCAAGCGTTTTACCCGATTTTGTGGGTATTGTAATTTGGGTGGGTTTTTCGATATTTTGATACGACATATTGAATTTATCGATATTTTTAGCTGTCGATATATCGATATTTATCGGTTACAGGATTTCAGGACATCATAGGTAGGCAATGGTAGTCAAACGAGTCATAAGTATGCACTAATACTACCCAATTTTGACGCTAAACAACGCAATGTAAACATATAGGCTTGGCTCTTTCCAGTCTATTCGAATTCCTTGAATGGCTTAGCTGGAAAGGGTGGAGATTTCTTATTGAACACACTGTACTCTGATCCGTATATCAGACAGCAAAGGAACTTTAGTTGTCATAAAGTGGACGAGCACGGTCGTAAAGTTTCGCCGACCCCTATTGCCTATTGCGAATCGACAACACAGAGGCGGCGGTAACCAAGATTTGCTGCACTTTGCATAAATTACTTTTTACTTGCCGTTTTGGCCATCACAGTGCAAATGAATGACAATAACAATACATTTTATGTTTATTTGCCTTTCAGGTGTCAGTTCACCAGGTCAGTCTGGAAAATATCAGTTAGGATATTCAACAACTTACAGAGAAAGTAGGTAGGTAATTGTTGCTCAATTTTATATATGCTGATTTCTTCATCTTCTTTTTGTAATCGTTATCCTCTTGGTGCAATATTGAGACTTTATTCCATTTTACACTATGCCCTGTTTCTCATATACCGGCTGTTTCAAACTCCCTCATCACCATTGAAACCTCAATACGCAACTTTGACCCATTTAAGCGACTTGGTTGAATTTGAAACATCCGGTATATTGGCTCAGAGCTGAATTTGAAGAATCTCTCTTTGTTATATAGCCCTCATGATCCTTAGTTTTAGATTTAACAAACAGTCTGTGACTGCGGTAAATGGCAATGGTGAAACATTAAAACCTTGTACGTGTAGAATTAAAGAACATGACGTATGTCCTAAGAGTTTTGGTACAAAATTCATTAGCTTTAATTTTAAGAAACCCAAAATAATATCAAGTTGTCTTTGAAAACAGAAGTTTGTTTAATTACTTCACTGTCAGTTGACATTTATTCATTTTCAGTTTTCGCTTTAAGATGTATGAATTACAAATAAGAAAAAGTATCTACAAGTCGATTGGGAGGGTACTCAAAGCCGAAATATTACTTGAACTACCTAGCATTTGCTAACAGTTTCTAATAACATTTATAGTGTGTTCGAACTATTTTACATCCTCATGCTTACTTGTCGCTTTGGGGATCTGGGATGAGGAATGTAGATCCCAGGTGGTCCTGGGTTTGACCGGTTTTATGCGGTGTCGTCTTAAAATTATAGTGCTGGCTTCGTGTGATCTCGGGGTGGTACAGGACCGAAAACAAGTGAACTGTCACTTAGAAGACAGACAAACGGAAAACATATCAATAGCTTGCCAAGCTGATATTCATCGTCATCTCATAGTACAAAGATGACAGAAGACAATTAAATCTGTAATGCACACATATTAATTGGATGCCGTACTGGTATTTTCTACTAAACACTGACATCACTGCATCCGTCAACTTTGATTTAACTCTAAGCATATAAATGAGTTGCCTGGTTGCCTATGCGGTCAGCTTGAGGTAGGAAAAACTTCGTCGCGCGCACTTAAGCTGTGAGCAAATTTGATAAAAAATACTTTTTGACGGCCCAGTGGCATATTTAAGGGAAGGGCCCGGTCGGCAATATGCACTGGGGGGTCCCAATGGTATGATCGGGGACATACCATGATAACTCAGAAATTAATATCAAAATTTAATGAGCACGGGACAGGTTGCAGTGCGCATCGCAATTTTTTTAAGTAAATTGAACTTGATGATTCACCAGCAAACTTCTTGTGCATAATGGAGTTCAAAGGCTATCACTGATGCTACCGATAAGTAACGGGCGTCGAGTCAAATTTGGAGTGCATGCTATTTATAGAATTTACATGAAATTATAATTAAGAAAAAAAAACGAATATGATCGATAGTTGTTGTCATGTTTGCCGTGATTAATATTTCATTGAATACAAACTTGGTGAACAACACTAAAATACGTTAAATATCGTGCATTACTGCAGGATAAATACTGGGCACTATTTGCGAAAGTGATATTCTCCACATTTGTCGCTATTTGCAAATTAATGACGGCAACTGAGAATAAAAAAATTAGAAAGACCTGCACAAGTAACCGATACAAGCTCATGGATAGTGCCAAAGGTTTTTTAATAGTAATTTGATGCAAAAAGTTAATCTGATGCTGCTTCAACGGGCCAATAAAACAGCTAATTCACCTGTTTCAATATTCACGCGGATCTAAGAATACATGCTTGTAAAACTGGCTAATTTATATGTATTTTAGATCTGTAGTGAAAAATTCATAATATTTTTGTATCAATTTAGTGACGCTGGTTTCTAATTGGTTTTTAGATTGACTAATTTCTCTGGCATCAAAAACCCAAACACATCATTCACTTCACGAAATCCTTCAGTACGTTCTTGCAATTAGTTACTCATTGAATCCAAAACTTCGTAGTAATTTATTCGTCGAACATTTTCTTTATTTTCCTTTTTCTGGCAATGGGAAGACCAGGATTTTCCCATTGCATCTCTTCCCATTTATTCTTAGCCTTCAGAACAAAATTATCGTATGTGCTTTCGCTCCTCAAATCTTTTAATTTCTTTAATACTGCTGAAATGTACCTTTGAGCCATCATCAAGTCTATTTCTTTCTTTTGCATTTGAACTTGCACGGTATTCAGTACGCTCAATACTAAATGCCACCATAACAAATTGAAAAAAGGTCCAGTTCATGGAAGTAAGGAGAGATCTTGCATTCATTATATCTTCGCCCGAAGCTCACACCCTTGAAATTTCATCTTATATTCAATTGATAATACATACAAGAAATTTCTTCCACGATATTATCACGAAGAAAGGAGATATGTCATCAAATAAAAAATTCACAGTATGGTGAAAGTTTATGGTTATGAGCATTGAAGACGTGAAAAGACTGTAATAGACGCATTAGAGTCTTTATTAGACTAAAAGAGGCTGATTCATACCATGAAGATATTTACTTACTGAACACTATATGCCGGGTAATAATATATCACTGTAAGCACAAAATGAAAAAATAACCCCTCCACCCCTTGAGAAATAAAAGGGTCATTCGGCCATTTCTTTTTTTAAAATTTCTTAAGAAATGAAAGGGAAATTTTCTTATTCAAACTGAATGCTAACGCGCTGTTTCATAAACATTACGCAGATGGTCATTAAAAGAATATAACAACACTCTGATTTCTTGTTATCAATTTTACGCTCAGACGCGCCGAGCAATATAGACACTACAGCTGGGTTTTGCTGGGGGGGCCCTGTGATCACCCTTCCTTGGGGGGCCCAGGCGGCAATGTCCATTTTGCCATTTCTTAAATCCGCCACTGTGACGGACAAAACCACAAAAAAGTTGTTGCACTGGATTCAAAGGAGATGGTAAGCATTATTATTAATCGATTCGCAGGAAGACAAAAAAGAAGAATTAATTTTGTTATTAATAAATTGTTAATTTTTAAATTTGACTTAATATTTTATTCACTTTTAGGGTGTACCCTAAGGGCACAAGGGTAGGGTTGTCATCTGCCATCCGTCCTCCAGTCAAGTTTTTAAGTGTTTAATTTTTATGTCAGAAGCAGTGATGTCCTCCCCCCGAAGACGAGAACATCTTCCTGGACATGAAGTTTTTTGACTAGTGTGACCCCCCCAGACACAAATCCTGGATCCGCCGTTGCCTCTGACCCATAACTGCTCGAAGTTCTGCGCAATTCACATATAAATGTCGCATCAGCATAACCACCGTATGTAAAATATATTATCATTTGTATATTTGTACCAACACGTCAGTAAAAAGTAATACATACATATGTGATTTTATTTGGCTAAACAACATTATAGAAATTTTTCAGTATCTATTGTTAACGCTTTGTATAATGGCTAAGATTAGTGAAACTTCAGGACCAAATCTCTCAACAAGAGCAAGTTTACCAAAGTTGACATCCTAGATTAATATAAAAATACCGTTTTATCGGACGATTATGTCTTAATATACTAAGTGACATATAAATCCGAATACCCAGTTTAAATGGTTTTATTTTAATAAAAGTTGGTGAATGTATTTATCTTGCTGCAAATAACAAGTGAAAAAATTTTCAGCCTTATCAGTTGGACATTCCGGTTTTTATACTGCTTTTTTTTAATTCACTAACGCTCTAAAAATGAATATTTCAGCCGCAGTAAAGAATCAACGTTGGCGGATTTTGGTTCTTGACATCCTTTACGATGGGTTACAATGCCTAGAGTACGGAGACCTGTACGATTTCGTCATCTTAGTGAGTTTGATAGGGGCCGTATAGTGGGACTTCGGGAAGCTGGACTTTCTTTTCGGGCAATTGCAGTTAGAGTGCAAAGAAGTGTAGACACTGTGGTTAGGTGTTGTCAGGCATGGCTTCGAGAAGGCCGCACGCAAAGAGCAAGGGGCACTGGACGCCTTCGTAGAACAACAGACAGTGAAGATCGCCGCCTAAGATTATTGGCCTTAAGGGACCGTTTCTCCACTACCAGGTCCATTGCAAATGAATGGTTTGCAGAACACGGAAGACCTATTGGCATGCGAAGTGTTTACCGACGAATGAGAAGTTTTGGCTTGTTTTCATACCGGCCACACTGGGTCCTCCCTTTTTAACTCGAGAACACCGACGTAATCGCCTTGAGTGGTGCAGACAACGGTCACTCTGGGATCAGGAATGGAACAGTATTGTCTTTAGTGACGAGTCTCGATTTTGTTTAGGCATGCACGATGGTCCTGCCAGGGTTAGAAGGCGACGTGGTGAAAGGAGGAATCCACAGTTTTTTGTTGAAAGACATGTTCATCACACTGTTGGAGTTATGGTTTGGGGTGCTATAGCTTATGGTTCCTTTAATCTTCATCAGAGGTAACATGAACGCGCAGCGTTATATCCACGAAGTTCTAGAACCCCATCTTTTACCTTATCTTGACACCCTGGCAGATCCAACTTTCCAACAAGATAATGCCCGACCACATGTTGCAAGAGTCACAATAGACTTTTTTCAACATAATGATGTCACATTGTTACCATGGCCACCAAGATCTCCCGACTTATCCCCAATTGAGCACGTGTGGGATATGATGGGTAGGAGATTGATCAATTTGCAACGTCCTCCTCAGACTTTAGAAGCACTTCGAGAGGAGTTGGTGGTTTCCTGGAATGAGATACCACAGGAGGATATCGACCACCTGATCAGAAGCATGCCTAGGCGCGTTGGAGAATGCGTAGCACATCGGGGTGCATCCACACATTATAAAAGGTCAAAGGGCTTTAAAGCAGTGCAATCATTTTGAAATTTTTATCATTAACTTATTATGCTTCATTAAGTACTTATACAAAATTTTATTAAAATAAAACCATTTAAACTGGGTGTTCGGATTTATATGTCCTTAGTATATATTCAACATAGTTAGGAACATAGAATCATTTAGGAATGAATTACTGGATTCCAATTTTGTAAATTGTCCGTTTCTTACATGAAAACTCATACAGGCAATATCTGAATACCGTAGAATTGCGACTTCTGTAAACGGAAAAGGGGACTCGATGAGAATTTTGAACCATGCAAGATTAGTAAAAAAATCATTGAGCAGTAGTTGTAATAAATTCTCAAAAACTTGGCAAAAAATATTGTACTGGAATCTACAAGATTAGAAGAGCAAATACGAGTAAGATTGGGGAGCGATGCTTCCTTGGAATGTAGATATGTCGTGTTCAAGGGTAAATTATTTCCTTTAAAAGAAATATGGGGTCTGGCCTAATTACTTCTAAGGGAAGTACTGCCATCCTACTTAGCAACAGTGCTGTGATGATAAAGGAATCAGCTTATATAAAAATAAACAACTATTGTCTTGCTAGATCCTCTGTGACCCAATCTATTTGAGCATCACTGAAAAAAATGGTATTCTCCAAACCGACTGATGGAATATATAAGTTTTACTTCTAGGTTATTTTTTTGCCCTCTTACTGGATCTCAAAAACACAGATGCCTTAGTTCGCCACCTCATAAGACAAACAACTTGGTTTCCTCTAGGTGTCAAAGTAATATTTCCCGCATTTCAGATCCATGAACAATGCGTATACAATATTATTAGTCGAAAGTTGCATAACAGTTAACCTGTATATTGCGACAACTGTTCTGAGTGTTTTTTTTTTCGGAGAGCGTTCAGCGTTTTCAGGATGATAGAGAAGGGTGACGTATCTGGAACATTAAAAAAATGCTGGCCTATCGCTTGGAGGCTGGACATTCTCTGAGAGCCAGAATGTGCCATCTTAAAATTGAAATGATGGTACAAGATCACTGTATGAACACACGATATAGTAATGAAGAAAAGAAAATATGAATAAACTCATTTATAAGACAAATAATCTAAATTTAGTTGTCATTGTATTTGAGAAAGACCATCGTGGTGGCTGAAACTTCCTACAGTAAACAGTAATTAAAGCTCGTGTGGTTTGATTTAGCACCCCGACAATAGAATTCTATGGAAATCGTATGTGAACTTCCAGCTAAAACATGGGGTTGGAAATTGAGAATTTATAAAGCAAATCAAAGCAAACTGGGGAAAACTATATTCTCTCATTTATTGCTTGCGCGTTAGTGCAATTTCTGTGATGCTGCGGGGCTCTGGAATACCGTAAGTCTTTACTGAGATTGGACATTTTGGAAATTATAGCAGTTTTTAGATAGGATCAAGACTATATTTAACTTTGCAAGGTGCAGGAGAGCTCGACAGGTGATCTGTGTACTGTCACTTTTTGATAACCGATTTTGTACTTGAATGAAAAGCATATAAGTATTTGCTAATGCGTCTTTATTCTAGTCCACGATACACCACTGGGCCTCGTCTTCGTCTCCGCGAAATCAATATAAGGAGGATCGGCAAACACGTTTCTCAAGTTCATCGCACTGTTGTCCAGTCTATCTCCTTACTTTGTGATAATAGAAGCGTTCCTAATTAATAGATATTAATTACATTAAATTCATTAAGGTTGATGTGAAACTGACTTCCTAACGATACCAGTTCTCGATAAATTTATTCTCTTTATATCCCAAGGACTTGTTTGGTAGTCTGAAACCCATATCCGAGC
The DNA here is from genome assembly GCA_963669975.1 of Acanthoscelides obtectus. Lineage (NCBI taxonomy): Eukaryota > Metazoa > Arthropoda > Insecta > Coleoptera > Chrysomelidae > Acanthoscelides > Acanthoscelides obtectus. The sequence continues at coordinate 79,954,349 of CAVLJG010000006.1, forward strand.
AACATATTATGTATTCATAGACTTGTAAGATATTGTCCAGTTCACTGAAGTTAGAATAATATTTGATGTTGAGATGATAGCTGCTTGATGTGATCACAATATTTTTCATGTCATCCTTTACTATGTAAATCACCAGTTATTTTTTGTTATCTTATTATTATAATGAGAGAAATACTTGATGAATATTCGACCTTTGCATCAGGCAGCTTTAGCTCAGACATCGCGTGATGGAGCAAGCTGTTGATGTTGATAAATAGCTACTGTAAAAGTGATATGAAAGGAATAACTAATTTAATAATATATTCCTTGAAGAAATTATTTACGAACAGACCATCGAATTCATCGAGGTAAAAAGAATTTTAACCAAATTTCGAGCTAGATTCAGGAAGAATCACTCAACTGAAAATACATGGATGGAGGGGACGTATAGACAGAAAACATACAGTGACAGTGCTTTTGGACTTCAAAAGGGTGTTTGAAACTATTTGCAGGGATAAATTACTTGCCAAATTGCATCACTATGGATTTAAGTTATATTTATTTACAAAACTACTTAATTGAAAGAAGTCAAAGATCAAAAGTAGATCTACATTATCAAAATTAAAAAACATTTCTGTTGGTGTACGACAAAGTTAGTAAACTAGATGCACTACTATTTATTTTATGCATTAATGACATTTGTGATATTCCCGATTACTGTAAAATAAGATATTTGCAGATGATACATTAATATACATATCAGATGAAAATATAGTCTCTGTTTTAAAAATTTTTAATTTTGACTCGGCAAAAATCATAAATTGCTTAAATGAAAATAATAAAAATTTATGCTTATAGGGAAATACTTGAATGAAAATACTATTACAGTTAGGGTAGATGGTGAAATAATTGAAAATTTTGATCCAATTAAGTAATGTGTATATATATATATATATATATATATATATATATATATATATATATTGATAGTAAAGTAAAGCTTAATCACCATGAATACACCCTTGTAAAATTGTCAAAAAACATTACTTTTAAGCGCTTCTCATGCTCTTAGTACATATTAAGAAAAATAGTTTATAATACAATTATTCTACCACGGTCAGTATATTGTTCAACTATCTTGTACACTGTCAATGAAGCTGTATTTTTAAAATTACAAGTCTTACAAAATAACGCTATGTGAATAATATTGAATAAAAATAAGTGCACCAAAATAAAAATTGAATATAACAAATTTCATATAATATTTGGTTCCTATTCTTATATTTAAAATAAGAAATCATATTTTGTCATATAATTTAGAACACTACATAGAATTGAATAATCATTACCACAATTATTATACAAGAGGAAATATAGATTTCCATTTAAAAAATGGCAATAGTAATAAAACAATGAAATCAATATTTTAGGAAGGATTACTTGAATTTAATAAACTAAATAATGATATATGGTCTACTTGTAATATAAAGATGCTTAAAAGAAAAGTAAAGAACTATTTCGTGGACAATGAAATTTATTGGAGATACAATTTTTTTAAAAGAATGTAATTGTAGCAATCATGTTAAATAAATCTTATACAAAAAACAAACAATTATTTATGGGAAACAATTATCATTACACCTTGTCGAATTCGTCATCTTACAATCCCAAAGCTGTCATATTTATACTATAACTTTTTTTCGAAGAGAAATTCAAACAGTGAAGTCCTGGGCTTTGTGTATACAGGGTATCTCAGAGTTAGTATAGTAGAAGTAATTTTTCTGATGCATGCAGGACAGAAAAATGTAACGAGTTCCTATAAGAAAATGTCCTGTGACCTTCCCCATGGAGATACTGATGAAAAAAAGTGTCCCTGTTCGATTTCCATTAAGTGATAACTTTTTCTGAAAGGAATATTGTTCCTTTTGATAAGCACTGCTGATTCTGGACTGCTGATCTAATTGCTGACAAAACCTCTCCGTATTGACTTATCGTTCGGTTTCAACAGCTCGCAGGTCCTCGAATGTTACATCATATCCACAACATTTTCTTACTACGCTCAAATTCGACTTAACGGTAAGGGAAGTTAATAACCGAATGAAGATAGATTTGATTTTGCTGCGTGTAAGAAAAGATGCTGATGCCATGAGTCTGAAATTCAAGCTACTCATTTAGAACCCATCTCGAATATGTTCACAGTAATCATAATGCTCGAACATGTTTCAAAATATTTTCTTCAACTATATTGGGCCACTCGGGTGTTGTCATTATTTTGCATTAACATTTTCTTGGCACTATCGACGTCGATCAAAGAAGATCGCCCACAACGTTGTTTGTCTGACAGTTCGGAATCACCCGTTTGAAATTTTTTGACGAATCTTCTGAATGTTCACTTACAACTTTTTACGTTTTCTTACAAAATGCAGTGGCGTGAATGGATCTCATCAACGGCTATGGATACAGCATCGCGTCCTTTGAATTGGGGGCGCCCGCTGTCAGGATAGCCGTGATCCCCGTTGGGAATTCATTTAGACCTTAAACCTAGCATATTTGGCATGCTTTTGTATATTGTTATTTATAGGACGTCCCTGCCCTCTGCAAAATGCCAAGTGGGCAGGTACATTTTCACCTAAAGTTATCTTGTGATCGTCACCCTTGAGAAAGAGTCCTGCGGGCGCCATGATTCTTTTCCACTATAGTCCAGCTTATTTACATCCAATGTTAGGAAAAGTATGCCAGACATCCATCAAATAAAGGATTTTTCGATACACCTAATATTGAAGATATAGACACTAGTACAAATTTCCCACAGTAATCCCAACAAAACTCATTCTTTCTTTAGGATACAGATGATGAAAAAATAATCGAAACAATAAATTCATTAAAAAACTAAAAGTCCCCGGGTTTGGACACAATCCGGCCTGAGCACCATAGAATCGTATCATCTGAAATAGCCACACCTTTAAAATATATTTTTAATAAAATATTTCAGACTGGAAAATTCCCGTGCTATATTCAAAACTGCAATAATAACACCCATATACAAAATTCGGGAAAATTCGGAAGTAACTAACTACTTCGTTCGCTAAAATTTTTGAAAAGATTGCGAAAAAACGTATAAATACAAAATAATATCTAATAAACAATTTAGATTCAGATAAGGGAGGTCAACAAATGATGCAATACCTATTCTTATGACTAAGGCTTTCAGTAATATGAACTCCAAGGACCCAACTCTATGGGTCTCTGTCGACCTAAAAAAGGCATTCGACACAGTTAGCCACAACCATCTCCTCGGGGCTTTAGAAAGAATAGGCTTTCGTGGTACTGCATACTCATTAACGAAACCCAACCTATCAAATAGGACACACTATGTGAAGATTAATGATACTATGAGTGATGGTAGAACAGCGAGGTCTGGAATACCACAGGGGACTGTATTGGCACCGATATTATTTAACATCTACGTTAACGAACTATATTTACTAGAACATCGAGGAAAAATCATAAGTTTTGCTGACGACACGGCCATCATATACAGTTCTCAAACCTGGGAAAACCTAAAAACTCTAACAGAAACAAAATTTTGCAATATTATCAAATGGTTCAACTCTAGACTTTTAACATTACATTTAAATTACAACAAAACTTGTTACATCCCATTTTCATCCTGTGAACGTTATGTACCCAATATTCAAATTTAAACATAAAGCTGCAAAAAAAACCAAAATGGACAATTACAAATAACATCTTCGCGCAGTATTAAATATCTGGGATGATACCTAGATTCTACCCTCAAATGGGACACACACATTCATTTCATAATTAAAAAATTGCGTACAATACTTTACAAATTTAAATATCTTATGAAATACTATGACTTATATCAAATGAAAGTACTCTATTATTCAGTAGTTGAGAGCCATTTGAGGTATGGTGTGATCGCGTGGGGAGCAGCGCGTAAGACATACATGAAAAATGTTGAGACAATGCAAAAGTAAATTCTAAAAGTAATATACAGGGTGTTCCAGTTTATTGTTGCATAACTTTAAGATTCGATAGAACTTTTAAAATTAATGCATAAAGTCTATATAAACATGGGTCGAATAACGCGTGGCATCCGAAATACAGGGTGTTTAAATTTACCTTCTAAAATAGGTTTTTTAAATATTTCGAATAATATTTGATGTATAACAGTGAAAATTGGTATACAATGGTTTTTTGGTACGACAAAACGACATGGGTGTATTAAAATGACCGAAAAAATTTTCTTAGTGCAATTTTTTGCTTTTTGAATAAAATAACTGATTCTTCGCACTTTTCAACATAAAAAAGCTCTCTTGTGAATTTTCGTTATAGTTAGCCGTTTTTGAGATATTTCGATTTTTAAGGTTTGATGCATTTTTAATTATCTATGATAAAATAACGTTAAAAAGTCAGTATCTCGATAATTAGAAGTAGGCCGAGCCTGCAAATATTTTTGAAATTGAAAGCAGAATAAGATTAAACGTCAATTAATTGACAGTTAGTTTTGTTGTCGGTTGAAACCTGAAACGTTTTTTTGCAATTCTCAATGCACGAAATTTAGTTTCTTTTACATGTTTTTTTTGTAAGTTTTATAAAAATGCCATTTTTATTCTCCAATCACGAGTTAGCGGATATTCATTTTGTGTATGGCTTTGTAAAAGGAAACGCAGCAAAAGCAGCCAGAGAATACGCACGAAGATTTCCAAACAGACGACATCCAACTCGCTCAGTATTTGTAAGAGTGCATCGCCAAATAATTGAAAATGGTTTTGGAAATCTCCAAAGGGATCATAAATGTTCGTCAGCGCAGATTTACCCGTATGATTCTGCGTGAGATTGATAGAGATCCGACCACAAGTGTTAGGAGAGTTTCTGGTGTCTTGGGAATTTCAGCAAGCCATGTTCACCCTGTTCTTAGAAATGACCATTTGCAACCTGTGCAAGGACTACAGCCAGGGGACGGAGAACGAAGAATCACATTTTGTCAGTGGATTCTTGATAGAACTGATAATAATAGGGAGTTTTTAAGTAACGTTTTATGGACCGATGAGTCATGCTTTACTAGACGTGGAGTGGTAAATTTTCATAATCAACATATTTGGTCGCATGAAAATAGGCATGCAGTTCGGAAAAGAAATTTTAAGCATGAATTTAGTGTGAACGTGTGGATTGGTATCTACCGTAATCGACATTTGGACCCTACCTTTTGCCTGCAAGGTTAGATGCTGCGACCTTCTTGGAATTTTTAAAGGCTGAACATGCAAATATGTGGGATGATGTTATGTTAGATTTAACACGATTGGCCTGGTTCCAGCTTGATGGTTGTCCAGCTCATTATTCGAGAATAGTTAGAAACTGGCTGGACGAACATTATCCAGAAAGATGGATCGGCCGTGGAGGACCAGTTGCCTGGCCTCCACGATCCCCTGACCTAAATCCATTAGATTTCTTTGTGTGGGGATTTCTAAAAGAAAAAGTGTACTAGACTCCCGTAACCACAAGAGATATGCCAATAGACGGAATCAGGAATGCATGTGATGAAATAAGGCCTTATTTGAATAATGCTATACCACGTTCGATCATTCGTAGATGTGAATTGTGTATTGAACAATTGATTGGGTTTACATTTCGAGCAACTACTTTAGATTTTGTATGTTTGTCCTAACTATCCAATAGCATTTTAGTTGTAAATAATTAATTTAATTTGTTTAAAATAATATTGGAAAATTAAACAATTTAATATTCTGTATTTTTGTGTTTATTTGGAGTTAGGAATTATTGCTATGTTTAAAAACTCAATCTAAACGATTATCTTAATTACTTGTAATGCACAAATCGAAAAAGTAAAAAAAAATATTATTTTCCCATAAATAATTAAAAATGCATCGAACCTTAAAAATATTAATATCTCAAAAACGGCTAACTATAACGAAAACTCACAGGAGAGCTTTTTTATGTTGAAAAGTGCGAAGAATCAGTTTTTTTGTTCAAGAAGCAAAAAATTGCACTAAGAAAAAATTTTCGGTCATTTTAATACACTACAGGTACAGTAGAGAGCGCCCTCTAGCGGCTACAGTAAAACTATGCCCATAGTTCGTTTTGTCGTACATCAAATATTGTTCGAAATATTTAAAAAAACTATTTTAGGAAGTAAATTTAAACACCCTAATTTTAAAAGTTCTATCGAATCTTAAAGCTATGTAACAATAAACTGAAACACCCTGTATAATAAGCCAAGAACATAACCAACAGAACAATTATATACCGAAATTGCAGTGCATGATATTCGACAACTATACTTCATCCAGACCATCACGAAGCATCACCAACTAAAAAATAAGTTTCGCCAAACTGAGCACGACTATGATACTCGCCAAACTGAGCACGACTATGATACCCGAGATAAAGTAAGAGCATGTTTACCAAAGCCTACTGTCAATGCCATGCAAAGATCAGGCTAATACCTAGGTCCGAAACTTTATAGTAGTTTGCCTATTATCTTAAAACAGTATAATTCTATGAAGTTCAAAAAAGAACTAAAAAAGTGGATAAATGAAATACCTCGCCTCCACATACGTCAGCTAAATCTTTCAATTATATATAAAAACCTTTTTTTTTCAAACTGTTAAGAAATTCTTTTAAACGTTTTGATATATTATAAGGTTAAGCATATACAAGCATGCAGCTAAAGCCAATGAACTTTTCACCTCTCTAATATGCCATTCTCTGATTCGTCCCACACCCGATTATGACTGTTTCACCTATAATGACAATTATACTGATGTAGACTGAATACTGGATAGACATCACACCACGCACAGGCTTTGCTTTCTGTGGGTATTTCATATTTATTTGCATGTTATTTTTATTGCACCTGTTACATTTGTAATTGTAATTGAAAGCAAGTAAATATATTATTATCATTATTATTATTATTATTATTATCAAATCCTTCTTGATTTTGTTTAGCGTTGTCTGCCGACTGTGCTATGAATAGTAAACTTCCCGAATCTTCCCACTCGAAGAAGAATCTCCTCTGTGTAGGTTTGCGTGCCATGTTCGATACACCACAACGTCGTGTCGTCTGGGTGAGACGATGTAAAATACGTGTGGTTTGTGTAGCGCGACAAAATGCACACAGGCAGGGTAATTCCAAAACTGGACAGTTGATAGCGAACAATCCAAGAGTCGTCTTGAACAAAGAGCAGGTGTAAACAGAGACTGAAAACATATTGTTAATTAGGAAAGTGCCCAAAACAGAAACCCCATTTCTTATCGTTTAAGCAATGAACAGTAGCTGAAGGTATCTTTTAAACCTACGTACGTTTAGCTGGTGACGTTGAATATCATTTATTTTGTACATGTTCATAAATTATAGTTGAAAATTATTGTAAAGGAAGTAATTTTTGGTATTGTAAAGGAAGTAATTTTTGGAAGCCTTACACCTGTTTTGCAAAACAGGACCTCTAGTAAATATTGTCAATCATTAATTAGGATTGAATTCTTGATATATTTAAAACATATACATGGAGTTTTTAATCCCTCAGGATTTAGTTTCGTTTTACTGGTTTTGCCCATTGTCCTTCTCAAAGTTGAAAAGGGATTACACAAGAATGGTGGACTCAAGCAACCAAATGTCTCCAGTTTGGTCAACGTAAATCAAACACTTATTTACCCAATAAAATTTCAATCTGGAATCCCGCTGAATCAGCTTCCTGAGAAAATAAAACTTAGGATCTTGCCATACAATAAAATAGGGTGCTACGTCGAACTTTTTTTTAACACAAATTAGCATCAGGTTGTAAACCACAGCCACAGAATATTTTATAAATATGTAAATCTCTAATTGACAAACACACGACGCCACAACATCCACGGCTTCGGATGTCGAGATTCGAACTCGTGGCCCGGCCGGCTGGCTGATCAGTAGCACGATACTCTGACCCACCCGACCAACCGAGGTCCCTACGTAGAACTGCAATGATCGATTACTCAAAAAGTGGTCGTAGGGCAGGCCTATAAAATTTAGGTTTATAGTATATTTGATGGCAGCAATTCGACTAAAATATTTTTGACATGGTAGCACCTCCGGTTAGTGTAAATACAAACTTGCTTATCTTGAATAGAACACCGTATATATTAACCAATTTTTGGATTCTACCCGAAGTTCAAAATGCATTTCATCTATATCATTATGTACTCAGCGACATTAGATGTGTAACACCCAGAAAAAATAATTTTTTCAACTTGATTTTTTGGAAATGAGGTAGTCTTACATCAAGAATGAAACTATTACATTCTCACTAAATTTTATTGATAAGTAATAAGAAAAGGAATTAATAATGTGTTGAGTTACCCCACAGCTGAATACACTCCTGTATAAGTCTGGGCATCGACGGGATGAGATGATCGAAGTCTGGTTGTAGCACCTCGTTCCAAGCAACTCGAACTTTGTGGATTAGCTGTGGCAGAGTCTGTGGCGGATGGTGCAAAGTGGATAGTTTCGTCTTCATCATATTCCACACATGTTCGTTTGTATTTAAATCCGGTGTACGGCAAAAAAATTGACGCCTGCTTCTTGAAGAAAGTCCGTAGTATGACGAGCAATATGAGGACGTGCGTTGTCTTGAAAAAGGACGTGAGGACGGCCCGCTAGATATGGCGGTAAGGTGGTTTGTAGAACATCATCAACATAACGCGCATATTGCCTTGAACAAAGAGAAGGGGTGATCGGCTACCATAGGCAATAGCCCCCCAAGCCATTACTCCAACAGTCATGTGTACATGCCACTCAACAGCAAATCCAGAATCGCGCCGTTCTCCACGGCGGCGTCTTACCCTTCTACGACTATCGTGCGTACCTGGACAGAATCACGATTCGTCGCTGAAGATGACATTAGGCCATTCTGCCTCCCAATGTTGCCATTCTCTGCTCCAGATCAAACGTTGACGACAGTGGTCCGCAGTCAGAGGAAGCACTAACCGTGCACGGCATAAAAAAGGACAAAGGCATGAATGCGGCGATAGACTGTATGCGTAGTAACAGATCTACCTTCTTCTCTAAACTATTAGTCAGCGATGGGACGCGTAGTAGCCAAACGGCCTCGTAGAGCCAGTTTCCTAAAGTGCCTATCTTGACGCTCTGTGGTACGCCTCCGACGAGTTCGCCTTCTTCGTGTTCCTCTACCTTCTTCTATCCACACACGACACACAAGCATCACCGTCATTGCCAACACCTCGATAGGCAATAACTCTGACCCTGTCAATGTCGCTAACATGGTGATAATTTGGACGTCATCAAACTTGATGCATTTACATTAGTAGATGAAAGTGTAATGACTAAAAATATCTGTATTACTCAGCTCTCAGAAACTGCTTTCTTCTTAAAAAGTAAGAGATAACATTTTAACAAAGTTAAATAGAAACAAAGACAAAACGTTGACATTGTTGCCACAGCTTGCTTTAAATATAGTCATTATGTTGCCAAAAAGACAAGTTGAAGAAATTATTTTTTCTGGTTGAATCCTTCTAGTATCACTGAATACATATCTAAGTGATATCTTAAATTTCGCGTTAATTTTTCTCGTTTTTTTGCTAATGCCAAATTATATTTTGTAACGGGTTTCTTGTAGTAGGGGCCCTACTTAAGTTGACTTTATTCTTAATTTGGATAACAAATAGCACACGGTGGTAAAAAAAGAACAAATCTACAATCAGATTTCAGAAAACCATAAAGTAAATTTTTTCAACTGGAATTCAATCGTTATAAGCATTGAAAATAAGAGAAATTGTGTGCCAGGTTATATTCTTCAGAAACTAATAATTTGTGATTAGCATAGAAATATTGGTTTATCTCTTGATTAAACGCTCGATAGATAATTTCAGTAGTTCTATTACCATTCGGCGTAGTGAAACACAGAAAAATCGCTCCCCGATCTATTCTCTGGAGATAAAGTGAGTCCCGCGTTGCAAGACGAAGCTAAAATTGTGATGAAACGTTTAGTGATATGAAGAGCATAGACACAAATTATTTTGCTGGAACTGAAAGCATTCTCAGACCTTTTTGATAAACGCCAACAGCTATCAGGATTTGGGATCATTCTTAAGGTCACATGTCCCTTTTTTCCAACTGCCTGTTTGGAGCAGTATTCATCTGGTGTGTATAGTAATGACCGAAAAACAATGTTACCAAGAAACATTTTTGGTGCATTTTATTATGCATTCTTTCTTCGGTCGTAACTTCTTAACAAATATTAGTACAGCTCTGAAATTGTATGTCCAAATTCTCCTTTTATAGTATAATTGAGCGAGTGATTACTTTTAATCTTATCACTTTAACTCTTTGAAAAACCTTTTACTTTCTTGAAACCACATTTTGAAGCAAATTGAGTTTTCAGATAAGCAAAGAATTTTTGAAGAGAGAAAGTGATTAAAGAAGTTATCACCCGCTCACAACTTACTTAAAAATGTTACAAGTTACGCTTGAAGAAAAAAAGCATAAAAATACATTTTTTGTCAGAAACAAACTCATGACATTGTTTTTCAGTCATTTCTATACACACCATGGAACACCGAAACAAAAAATATCAAGACTGCTCCTCCTGACAGGCTACTGAAAAAAGGACATGCGACATTCAGACTGCATTCTGTTCTGCTGCGTTCAAGAATCAGCCCTAATTCTTATATTGGATTGCTCATCCCATTTTTGTCTTGCTTATTAAGGTAAGAATGTCCGGTTTTAAATTTCCTCTCCTGTAGAAATAGCAGCGATATTTTGTCATTTTGCTTCGTTTAATGCACCGCTTGCCGCGATGAAAGGTCTCGTTATGTCCTTGCATATTGTTATGACAATGACGGTAATTGCATTACTTACGCGGAGTTTGTTCTTGTGAGAAGATGTCTTTGGCGGAATAAATTGGGGTAAAACGCTGCGAGCGCTGCTAGAACTAATATACTGTTATGTCCAATTATCTTATAACACCATCTTTTCACTGTTGTCTCATCCAAGTATTACGTAATAGTGAAATAAAGGTAATGCAAAAATATACAGAAAAATGGAATAAAAAAATTATGTTGACCCTTTAAGGGCCTATTATTGTACAAGGTGTTCTTAAAGTTGGAACTTTCTTGTAGGGCCGTAGCGCCAATCGTTCTCACAATTGATTCGGCGAGTGAAAAACAATACATCTCCAAAATTACCTTTTTGATAAAAACGAAAAAAAAACTATTTTGAAGAAAAACTCAGCCTAATCATGTATTGTGAAGTTATAGAACTCATGGTGACCGATAATAATACCTACATAAAATTAAAAAAGAATTACTGCAAAAAAAGGTATTTGAAGAAGAATGACTTGGAGCTATTATACTGTTCATTCACAATTCAATAAAAAATCCTTGAAAATACTTTTCTAATTTCATTGATTGATATTTAATATACTTTTATAGTCATCTTCATTCAAAATCTTCTGTTTTTACTTTCCAAGAAACAATATGGTAGTGAAGCTCACGGAATTCATCAGAAAAATAACGTAAAAGCTTCTTCAAGTCAGCTATTTTCTTCGAGTTAATGGGAACAGCTTCTGAGTATGCATTTTCTATACGTGCTCATATTCTTCAGCAATATGTATGCGATCAGCTTTTCTTATCACCATTCTTCACTATACGGGGTGGCGCATCGAAAACAAAACAGACGCATTTACTGGCAGCTCAGTTTTTTTGGAAAAACGCTCACACCCGTCGATTTTGTTTTCGAGGGGGACACAAGTTTGGCAAAAAATCACGTTAGCACGTGCAGCCCCCTAAGCGGGGGTGACACCACCCCCAGAATCTTAAGTGCAAAGGGGGGTCGAGTGATACCTTATTTTAAAGGTCTTTCAATTTCCTTTATAATGATATAAAATTAATGTACTTCAGTTCAGTAGTTTTCAAGATTTATAGATTTAAAGCTTAAATAAAACTAATACATCATCATTAGTGGAGATCAATACATTTGGCAGTAAGTAATTTAAAAATGAAGAATGAACTGACCCGTTAGACAAGTAAATGTTGAAAATGGCCACCATGCCTGTCCATGCAATAATAAGGATTTTGGTCAAAACGTTGCCGCACATATTTGAGGAGTAATTTGAACAATTCTTTGTCGCAGGTCTTCTAATAATGTTGACTGAGTAGCATAGATTTTGCTTTTTAAATGACCCCACATAAAGAAATTCAAAGGTGATAAATCTGGCGATCTTGGGGGCCATTCAATGGCACCTCTTCTACCAATCCATCGATCTGGAAACTTCTAATCTAAATATTGTCGAACACGTAATGCATAATGTTGTGGGGCACCATCCTGTTGGAACATCAACCTATTCGCAACCGCCGCTCATTCTGATTTTCAATTATGGCTGTTAATGCAGGATCTATGGCGTCTTCCAGTAATTCCAAATGCATTTCACCGGTCAAATTTCCGGGTAAGAAAAAAAGACCAACTAAATGATCGCCAAAAATACCAGCCCAAACATTTAATTTGTGTGGCTGCTGTGTATGAACCTCATGATACATTCAGGGATTAGAATCTGACCAATTTCGGCAGTTATGACGAGTTGCTATGCCATTTAAGAAAAAGGAACATTCGTCGGAAAAACAAGTGTTGAACAGAAAATGTTCATCTTTATAATTCGTTCACTCATATCTTCACAAAACTGTAATCGCCGTTCAAAATCGTCTTCATTAAGTTCTTGTACCAGGTGAATTTTATACGGATGAAAACTATGGGCCTTTAGAATCCGTTGGACAGTACGTCGACTAACACCACACACAGTCTTCAATTTGAGGGTACTTAACGTAGGATCTACATAAACTTGCCCTAAAACCCCCACTTCTATTGCTTCGTTCCTTATGGGATTTTCAATCTTGCGTTTTTTATCGACGACTGACCCAGTTTCCCGAAATTTAGCGACAAGTTCTAGAACATATTTTCGATGCACGTTACTGTTCTCATGTCGGTCATTAAATATGTCTGCTGTTCTGTTAGCGCACTGATTATTTCCGAAAATATTTCGATAATTTCAACTCTTTCTGCTGTGGAATATACCATGGTTAATTTATGTAATAAAGCGTTACTAGTTATTTTATTTATTTTGGTCAAATCAATCGCAAACTATGTACCAAATTCCTATTTGAAATAAGTACGAGATATTTCCTTATCTTTCTTCAAGAAATAACTTTTTTGCCACAAAAAAAACGCTCCAATAGCTATTTACAACAACAAAATGATAAACAAACCACGAGCGGAGTGAAAAAAAGCAGTTACTTATTAAGTAAATTCTTTTAATCAAATTTCTTCTGCAAGTAGGACATACTAATCTGATGTACTATTAAGGTCTTAGCTTTAAATCAATAAATCTTCAAAACTACTGAACTGAAGCTCATGCAATTTACATCATTATAAAGGGAATTGAAAGACCTTTAAAATAAGGTATAACTCGACCCCCCTTTCCATTTAAGATTTTAGGGTTGGTGTCACCCCCGCCCAGGGGGCTGCACGTGTTAACGTGATTTTTTGTCAAACTTGTGTCCCCCTCGGAAGCAGAATCGACGGGTCTGAGCATTTTTCCAAAAAAAACTAAGCTGCCAATAAATACGTCTGTTTCGTTTTCGATGCGCCACCCTGTATAATGAGGTTTTGAGTTTCACATAATTTGGGGATCTCAGGTAAAATTGCCATTTTTGGTACTAGGATTGCTTTTTCTCTCACCGATTCAATTGTAGGACGCCTTCATGGCCTCCCTGATTTTCATAGTATTTTCTCTCCTCCAGAAAGGCTGGGGTATTTCTAGACTTCTACTGGTCCGTGTCAGCGTCACCGCTCTCCTATTATGAAGTTGTTTGTTTGTCGAAATACATATTTGTGACATAACCTCAAAATAGAGCTCTCACACGGAATAGTAGAGAACTGCGAAAATCAAGATGCCATAATGGCGTCCTACAATTATTGTAAAAACTACTGACGATATGGCCCTGACACTGCGTATAGCAAGTTTTCCAAATAACACATACAGCTAATTCATAACAGAACCGAGTTATTGGGTTCCAAAAGACGTGTGGTATCAAATACGGATCCGCAAATAATTGGGTGAAAAGATACGACATGCATTAGTATCTAATCTAGGCGCCATACACCGATTTGGTAAACCACGACTGATTGTTTATAAATCTGATGTGGAAAAACAGAAAACGGGATATTTCTATGGAACTTACAACATGTCGATTTGATGATCATTTTGGTGACTACAGTGAAATACCTACACTGCTTAAAATATTGCAAGCTGAGAAGAAAGTAACAATTTTATTATGATTTTGGTCCAAACAGCGACATCTTTAAGCAGTATTTATAAGCAGAATGTGACAAGACCGTACACGAAATACTTTACTCCTTCGGTGCTGTTTTACCCCCCGGTGGCTTTATTTCAAATGTGATTGTTTTTTCTATTGCATACGCAGTCACTGCCGTAAAATTTTACAAATTCCTGTATCTGAGTATGTGGTGCCTGCTGGGGTGGCTGCATCAGTGCTCCTGGGAGCGAGTGGCCTAGTGACAATTAAAAAGCGGATGGGGATAATAGTGGTCGAGCTTGATTCGCCCAAGGGGACCCATGACTCCACTCCTTGGATCCGCCGTTGGTAAGGGGATAGTTCAAACACTGTGATCATATGGATACCTAGTATTTGTTATTTTTTGATTTATTTCATACTGTAGGAATGTTACCATTCTTTGTTGAATCACCCGGTATATACAGGGTGACTTCGAAGTTGAGTCATTTATTTTAACAGTGAGTAGATCTGATCAAAAGAAATGTTTTTTTCCTTTACCATTTTTCTGGTAAAATTAAAGTAACAAAGTTATAGCCCTTTGGAAGTTTGAGTACCGCCCTGTCTCAATAATAATATTATGTGCTCGTGTTTGGTTCATCGCATCGGAAACAAAAAAGCGAAAGAATTTGGAACGATGTTTTTACAATTATTTTAGTCAGTTGTATACAGTCAGTGTCAGTCGGTGGTGTCGGTTGCGTGGCTCAAACGAAATAAAAAATGGCACATGTTTATGCGGATCGGTTTCCCAATCGAGTGCAATCAACCCCTCGTGCCTTTGTTAATGTAGTACAACGGGCTCGTGAATCAGGTGACTTAAGACCACACAGGGGACTGCATGCCGGTGCTCCAAGACCTCACGATCAAATACAGGTCCGTACTGAAATACTTGTCGGGAGGATACTTTATAAAACAAGGTAAACAAATTTTTTGAATTTTTTTTCATTTTTACACACATATACTACCTAAGTGACATATAAATCCGAACACCCAGTTTAAATGGTTTTATTTTAATAAAATTTTGTATAAGTACTTAATGAAGCATAATATGTAAATGATAAAAATTTCAAAATGATCGCACTGCTTTAAAGCCCTTTGACCTTTAATAATGTGTGGATGCACCCTGATGTGCTACGCATTCTCCAACGCGCCTAAGCATGCTTCTGATCAGGTGGTCAATGTCCTCCTGTGGTATCTCATTCCAGGGAACCACCAACTCCTCTCGAAGTGCTTCTAGAGTCTGAGGAGGACGTTGCAAATTGAGCAATCTCCTACCCATCATATCCCACACGTGCTCAATTGGGGATAAGTCGGGAGATCTTGGTGGCCATGGTAACAATGTGACATCATTATGTTGAAAGAAGTCTATTGTGACTCTTGCAACATGTGCTCGGGCATTATCTTGTTGGAAAGTTGGATCTGCCAGGGTGTCAAGATAGGGTAAAAGATGGGGTTCTAGAACTTCGTGGATATAACGCTGCACGTTCATGTTACCTCTGATGAAGATTAAAGGTGACCTGGAACCATAAGCTATAGCACCCCAAACCATAACTCCAACAGTGAGATGAACATGTCTTTCAACAAAAAACTGTGGACTCCTCCTTTCACCACGTCGCCTTCTAACCCTGGCACGACCATCGTGCATGCCTAAACAAAATCGAGACTCGTCGCTAAAGACAATACTGTTCCATTCCTGATCCCAGAATGACTGTTGTCTGCACCACTCAAGGCGATTACGTCGGTGTTCTCGAGTTAAAGGGAGGACCCAGTGTGGCCGGTATGAAAACAAGCCAAAACTTCTCATTCGTCGGTAAACACTTCGCATGCCAATAGGTCTTCCGTGTTCTGCAAACCATTCATTTGCAATGGACCTGGTAGTGGAGAAACGGTCCCTTAAGGCCAATAATCTTAGGCGGCGATCTTCACGGTCTGTTGTTCTACGGCGGCGTCCAGTGACCCTTGCTCTTTGAGTACGGCCTTCTCGAAGCCATGCCTAACAACCACTAACCACATTGTCTACACTTCGTTGCACTCTAACTGCAATTGCCCGAAAAGAAAGTACAGCTTCCCGAAGTCCCACTATACGACCCCTATCAAACTCACTAAGTTGACGAAATCGTACAGGTCTCCGTACTCTAGGCATCGTAACCGATCGTAAAGGATGTCAAGAACCAAAATCCGCCAACGTTGATTCTTTACTGCGGCTGAAATATTCATTTTTAGAGCGTTAGTGAATTAAAAAAAAGCAGTATAAAAACCGGAATGTCCAACTCATAATGCTGAAAATTTTTTCATTTGTTACTTACAGTAAGATAAATACATTCATCAACTTTTATTAAAATAAAACCATTTAAACTGGGTGTTCGGATTTATATGTCACTTAGTATATTTTGGTTTATCTTCCTTCTACAATCATTATCTGAAAATTAATGACTCAACTTCAAATATTGAGCCACAGAGAAACACCCTGTTATAATGAATGTATAATAAAGATTTAGGTTAGGATAAAATACGATCAGATTTTCAAGCACACCGATAAAGTGGCTTTCATCGTCTGTTCTTACAAAAGAAAAATCAAAAAGCGCTAGTTGTATTTGCAGCTAATAGTTGCCACCTAGTATATACCTTTTACAGTTCTCGCATTTTTCGCAGCCACTGTTTCCAACACTAATGTACTTGAGAGCAAAAACAAACACTGAAAGAAAACAGTTTAGCCTTGCACTTGAGGCACTCCCCAGGGCAGAACCAGGAAAAGCATGGTCTACTGAGACATTGACATATACGACGCCAGAGACAAAACACTGACGCGCTCGGTGTGGGCTCGTTGGACAAAGCCTACTCGGATGGAGGAGAAACAATTAAGATACATAATGATCATTATATCTTATCTTGCGTGTGGGCGAATTCAACATCTGTCGAAAGTGAGCCTTGATATATTCATTTTGGTCTACAATTATGTCGTGGACGAAGTGTGGAATGTAATTAAATGTAGGAACGGTCATTAAGCTTGGACTGTCAAACGGATATTTATTCAAAACTGTTAAATACACTTCAACTTGGATCAAAATATTGCGCTTCTTTTAATCAAACCTAGGAGTGTCTTTCATACGTGAAAATAGCTTATTAGTAGCTTTGTGCGAGCAAAACTGGTCAATTCATGATTATAACATAAGCGATTTACTCGTGATTCCGTGAGAGAAATACGGAGTCTGTAAATTAAGTGATGAGACTGACTTTTGTAATGCTTTTATTCAAATATATTTACAATATTATATTGTCAGCCTCAAAATAACCTTCTTCTGAAGCCACACAGCGCTGGAGACGGTTCTTCCATACCTTATAGCAGTGCTGGAACTCCGATTTGTCAATTTTGGCAAGAGAAAAAAGTCGCAACGGTTCTTGAAGATGAAGGCCTTCCGCTTCGTGGTTCATCTTCAGTCGATTCTCTCCCTTCTAAAAATGCCTTAAACCACCGAAAACCTGGACATTTGACAAATTTGGTATGAGTTTCTGTTGCACTATGCCCAAGTCCGAAGCAAACTGTGTCACAAAGAAAAATTGCAAGGACAACCAAATGACTCGAGCGGGTTCAAACTTGCACTGATGGCGGATCATATATATGTTCCCCTGTCCCTCTCCAAGCCTGGCGCCTCCAGTGTTGCCATATCGAATGCTACCTTTCCAGTCTCATCACTTAATTTACAGACCTCGTAAATATTTATTTCAGTGGCATGATTCGAACAAAAACAAGTGCCGACCTTGCTGGAACGATTTTCATTGTTCTGTGCATTCATAACCTACCAAATACTAATTTAGACACACGGTTGTTTTATTACGAATATCATTTGGTTCTTACCAATAATTATTAATGTTCAAGAGTTCTTTCATGGTACATTATAATAAAATGGAAAACAGTAGTACGATACAAATGCTCAAAAGGTGCAATTATCCTTATATACAGGGTGTTCCTGAATGATATGCGATTATTTAAGAGTGTGAGTCTACATGAAAAATTAATGTTAGTTTGCCTTATCAACTATGGTCCAAAAATGTTTCCTTACAAAAACTCGGGGTGTTGAACTTTTAGGAAAAAAAATGGAAATTTTCAGAACCGCTTCAGATATTTCAATGATGTGAAAGTTAATGAAGCTGCACATTTTTAAATGCAAAAATAATTTTTAGCTTTAACATTGGCGTGCGTACGGGAATTGAATTCAATATTTTTTAAGAAAAAATGGTACGCCAATAATTTCTTGCCTAATAAAAATTATTTTTGAATTTGCCGTTCAATTTAAACCAGATGATCTCGCTTGAATTGTTTCCCTTCGATGCGCCATTTTTGAGTAAAAAAATAAAAACCGTTCTATTGTCCGAGAAGATTAATGTAATAATTGAAGAATGCAATTTAGCAATAAATATCTAGTTGCTCTGGAATACGTCACTGGCTTTTGACATCTGACAAGTCTCTGTTATTCAAATATGTTCGCTTTGACAACTTTTTCATTATTTAGTTTTTACAATCTTGTTAATAATGATGAATTATTCAAATGCAGAAATGGCGGAAATGCATTACGTATATGGCCTTGCCGACGGTAATGTTGAGCAAGCCAGACAGATTTATCATCAGAGATATCCCGATCGTGCTTTGTCAGATAGTCGAACCCTTTCTAATATTCATCGTCGTCTTGTTGAAACTAGTTCTGTCTGAAAAGGAACATCTGAAGGTAGACCTCTAAGTGTGAGAACACCTGAAATTGAAGAAGCAGTGCTGCACGAAGTCGAAGAACATCCTGAAACGAGTACGAGGAAGATCGCTAGACACTTAGATATTTGCCATCAAATTATTTGGGTAATTTTAGTGGATCTTTTGTTATATCCTTACCATATTTTAAGAGTACAGGCATTACTTCCCATTCCAAGACGTGCGACCTTTTGTCAGTGGTATCTTTAAGAAAATTACACAAATTCCGCAATTTGAATCAATGATTCTGTTCACGGACGACGTTAATTTTTCTCGAAATGTCATTCAGAATTTCCACAATAATGATTTGTGGGCAGAATAAAATCCCTATGCCGTAACCGAAACCCACTTCCAACATCAATTTTCGGTTAACGTATCGGCAACCACTTTATTGGCTCATTCTTCTTGCCGGGACGACTTGACGGACAGACTTACCTCAATTTTCTTCAACAACAGTTACCTTTGCTGCTTGATGATGTTTCGTTAGTAATAAGAAACAATATGTGGTACATGCATAATGGTGCATCAGCGCATTTCAGTGTAGCGCTTCGTAATTATTTACAAACTGTTTATCCAAATCGTTGGATTGGCCGCGGTTGGCCACAAAAATAATAATAAACGTCTTTATTAAATAATATATACAATACATGTGTATATTATATAAAGTGTAACTACAGTGGCGAAGTTTAGCGATATGCAACTCTAACACTTAACCACTAAAGTTAAATATTACGTTGTTAAACAGTTAACAGAAAAAAATGCAATATATATATGTATATATATAACAAGTCTCTTATAACCCATATGAGAAGTGGAAAATGAGATATTTTGTGTGCACATTCTGCTACTCTAAAAAGATCTATGAAATATTGAGGGAAAAGTTAATCGTTCAAATAACTCAACTTGACATTGTAGCGGAAACGTGGTAAACTCATGGTCTTAAATTTACTGTCCAAAGAATTATAGTATATTGCTGCAACGTTATATAAGAAACTTCGTTGCAACAGAGATGTTGTATGCTTCGGAATTCTGATAACGTGCCTGTCTCTAATAGCTCTATCGAGAATGGTGTTATTAAAAATTATTTTTTCTGGCTTAAAATTAATTGAAATTTTATGGATAAATGTGGAAAATGTAACTTGACCAACTGGTCAAACTTTAGCCATCTCAACTCTGCATATTTGTGAGAGACATGGTCGAACTTTCTCATGCCGAATGGCCATCAAGGTGACATTAGTGTACACAAGTCTCATTAACACTGTAGAGGAATTAAGAGAAAGAATAGGTGCAGCTTGTGATGCATGCATGTTTATGTTGTCAGTTGTTGTTGTTCATTACCTCTAATGTGTTTGCAAGTTAGACAATAGAACGGTTTTTATTTTTTTACTCAAAAGTGGCGGATCAAAGGAAAACAATTCAAGAGAGATCATTTGTTTTAAATTGAACGGAGAATTCAAAAATAGTTTTTATTTGGCAACAAATTGTTGGCGTACTATTTTTTTCTTAAAAAATATCGAAGTCAATACCCGTACGCACGCCACTGTTAAAGCTAAAAATTATTTTTGCATTGAAAAATATGCAACTTTATTAACTTTCACTAAGTACTAAATATCAGTGAAATATATGAAGCGTTTCTAAAAATATTAATTAATTTCCATTTTTTTCCTAAAACTTCAACATCACGAGTTTTTGTAAGGAAACATTTTTGAACCATAGTTTATGAAGCAAACTAACATTAATTTTTCATGTAGATTCACACCCTTAAATATTCGCATATCATTAAGGAACATCCTGGATATGATTTTAAATGTTTGGTTTTAAATGTAAGCCAGACAAGAAACACAAACAAGAAAACAAGATATACAAAATGGTTTCTTCAACCATTAGCGCAACATTTGACTTTCAACTGCGCATGCCTAAAGTGGTCTGGTTTCGAACAAAGATGCTGGAAACAACGAACATCAATAAAATGAACCAGAATATGGACTACTGGAACAAATCTATCGAAATGTGCATTCGCGTTTACTTCTGAACGTGTTGAAACAAAGCTAGTAAAATTTATATGTCCATCTTTCTATTCTCAAATGAGAGACAAGTACTCGTGCTCCGAGATAGCCTTTCTGATAACGGCACGGCGCATTGCAAAAATCATTTAAGTGCAAAATTGCGCTTTAAGAAAACAACATGAAGCGTGCCAACATTGTACCCCACATGTGCCTAAGTATCATCCCGTTTCACCTCTGTCTTTGAAAATGATTGACTGCCAATTTTGAACAAATTTTCATTTGCGTGGGAGGCACAAAATCAACCTACTCGACGCCATTTTGCTACGATATTCGCCCATTCCCCTACTATTCCAGAATGATCCCATGGGTGTGTTTGAAACAAAAACTACGCAGTTAAGCGCGACACAGTTCAACGTAACCCTCAAAAAAGAATAAAGTCTGATTAAACTAAAAGCATTCCCGCGCCCTAAAGAATCACGTTATCCTGCAAAACCGAGCTTTTGTATATATTATTAATTACTTCTACTTTGTCGTGGTGAGCTTACTTGGCAAGCTGTCTGAGGACATGCAAGCTGTTTCTCATCATGAAATCACGAACTACTTTTAGTTTTCCATTACTTAGACCTCACACACGTTAATTTCGCAGCGATTCTTACCGATTTCAGTTAGTATAATAGAAGTAGCCTAAAAGAGTTTGGTAAGAATACAAGATACATTTCGGCGTCTTGCCGACTATCTATGTGGCCTGATTTTACTATTGATCCGCGGGATCTAAAATCTGGATCCGGATCATAATAGACCAATCTATGTATTTGTAGTAGGTTAGGTTAGGTTTCTTGTGAATGCATCAATAACGATCCTCCACTGCGACTCTTTGGTCTATTGTGGCTCACACCTATTTATATTTCCCCTAGTAGCTCCGACCTCCTGAGGAAGTCGATCAACTTTTTTGGAGAAATATCCTTCAGGTCTTCAGCTTGGAGTACTACGTCTCCAAGTATGTTGTACCTGATTCTGGTAATTGCAGGGCATCTGCACAATACATGCCGTCATGTTCAGCCTGCTGATGTGGTGACGCAATTTGCAATGAAATGAATGTCATCAAAAGAGTCGAAGTATCTAGGAATAATCTTAGATAAAACACTAAACTGCAATTCGCATCTGGAAGCAGTCCTTTGAATGCAAGGATCTCGCTTTGGAACTGTCGTAGGGTCTGTGGATCTTTAGCTTGGTGGGGCAAGGCAGCACAAAGAACTGTCCAAGCCAAACTGAGCGCAATACAGAGAGAAGCTTGTTGATCACTGATTCCTTTCATACCACAACAACTGCTAAACCCTACTCAGTGACAATTTCGCACAGGAGTGAGTGGGAACAGCAAGTTAACCTGAGAAGGAAAGATATCTGTGCATACACAGATGGCTCCAAGACCGAGGTAGGTGTTGGAGCTGGTATCTTCATGCCGAAGCTAAAGATTATAGAATTTGTTAACTTACTAACTTGGGCATCGATCTTCCAGGCAGAGCTATATGCTATAGAACTGGGTGCCAGAATGATTGCAGAACGACAACTGAGACACAGAACAATAATTATTTTTTCAGATAGTCAAACCGCACTTAAAGCACTTGACTCTACCTACTCGACATCGAAATTAGTGTGGAATTGCAAAGAAGCTCTCGGTGGCATACGGGAGGGAAATGAAGTCCGTCTCATATGGATACCAGGACCCATGGGCCTAGAGGGAAACGAGACAGCTGACAACTCTGGCAAAGAGTGGGCTAACACACCCTACATAGGGCCTGAGCCAAAGAATGTCTGCAGAGATGGGCAGAAAGATCCATAAATACTGGAAGGGATTAACAGGGTTAAACCATGCTAAGGCAAGTATACTAATCTTGACAAAGGAGGTAACACACTGTTTACTACGTCTGAACAGGAATAGCCTCAAAACTCTAGTAGGACTGCACACTGGTCATGTATTTGTAGTAACGAAACATATGAATACAGTCGATTTCTTATGAAATATCTGTCAAACTAACGAAAACATATACGACCTGTGTAAGAATCTATAATCCGAATTAACAATGACCAATAAGAAACTGTTTTCTTAAGACTAAAATTATACCTCTCAGGTAAATAATATACTGTTTCTTTTAAATAAAGTGCTCAGTAATTATTGATGTTATATCAATATAGGCATTATATCAGATTTGACGCACGACGCTTCTCTCCGATTGGCCAATTTTCGATGCAGTTTTAAACGCTTTCTAATTGGTCATTACTGACCCGGAACATGGGTTTTGATCTCCGAATCAACTTAAAAAATACGTTTTTGAAGCCAAACCAGATGATAAAGAATTTCTTGTATTAATATGCGGATTATAGGGCCTTCTTACACAAATTGTATATTTTTTCGCTAGTTTGAGAATTTTTTTGGAAAGAATCAACTATATTCTCTAGATCTATTACTGGAAAGATGCCGTATCATTGATCCGTTCTGATCTGGATCAAGAATTTTGAACCCCTGTTAGGAAAGTCGGAGCTAAAAGGTTCAAACCTCAGTACCCGGGTCCACTCAATGAATTTTTGTAATTCTTAGTGGAATGCGTGAAATGCTGTATGCCAAGCTTTGTGCGCTCTCAATATTTTCCATTACTTAAATTATATTTAATTTCGTTTATTTATGTAAGTGGTTATTTAAGAACTAATCTCACTACGTGTAGACTCAGGTTCCGAGGTTTTCGCGTTGCTATGTGTAACTATACTGTACTGATAGTAACGAATTTAATGCAGCCAGTGAATTGTTTCATAATTCTTCTGGACTGATTCTCGCATTCTGAATCAACACAGAATTAGTGAGGTAGCAACGTGTATTCTGAATCCCGGTAGCGGAGCGTGAGGTAATAAATTGTGATAATATTACGTCGTCAAGATCACCTTCAGTTGATTGGTAGTGATTAATATACATAGCGTGATAATTATAAGGGTGGTGATAAAAATCCATAAAAACAGGAATCTATACTTGCTGTGTATAGTCTTAAAATAGAAAATATGCTCAAGATAGTCACACAGATCTCCTGCATGGCGTGAATGTGAAAACCACTTCGTGCAAACTCTGGCGAACGTCCTGAAAACTACTTATGAATGATTTTGTGGAGTATCAACAAATTTTTGCCGGTGATGACGTTGAACATTGCTATTTTAGTTGCTACTAGTGTAATTGGAGAAACTCGCTTTGTTCTTGATTTTTTTAAGTCAAATATTTGAAAATGAATGAATTTCGGAAACATACTAAAACTGCGAACCTATAAAGGATCATAAAGTAAAATCCAAAAATGCTGGAGTTTAGAATACATTTGCTCTGAAATATCGAAAACACTTTATAGCTGTGAACTTGAATTTTGAGTTATTTTCTGAGCCAAAAAATCTCTTTATGGGCCTTGATCCTTCACGTTCAATTTATATGGATTTTGTTTGCTTAAGATGGAGCAACGGATAAACGTACTTGTTACCTTATTCACATGAATGCTGCACCATATTGTACAGTTTTTATGTAATTCACTGATCCACCGTATGGCCACAGAGTTTCACTAAGCTTATTATAGCATTTTGTATTTGACATTCACTTTGTATGCACTCCTTTATTTGTCCAATTTCCATTCTATCTCCATGCATATTCAGATATCCGGTTCAAAGGCAGACCACCCAGCATAACACACCCGGAAGGACATTGACTTCGGATCCATAACGTATGCAATATTCCAACCAGGGATTGCACCATAAGTATCATAGATGATTCAGAATAGTACTTATTCTCGGACAAAAATGGCTCTTGAATGCTAAATGCATAGTGTAGTCAAACTACAGATAACGTAAAGAAACAAAATAGTATTTTTTAATATACCTGACCCATACTTATTTTGAAATTCTATTATTTTTGAATTCGTAACGATAGCGTGTGAAGCAGTAATAGCGGTTGGGAGGCGAAGCCTTGAAACTAGGCCACCTTTGGTCTTTTTGACAACTCTGAGAGTACCAATACTCTATTCCACATGCATATCTATTGACCCTTCCTGATCTCCGAATGAAGACCAGGATGTCCGACCACTTCGCTGTTTAAGCAACGTCACTATCAAGCTCCATGATTCCGAAAGCATCATTCCTTGGGCTACAGTACCTGCATGTGATGGGTGTGGCTGAGGATCCCATGTGTGAGTGCTGCGGGGCAAAGGAAGATTATCGGCACATGTTCTATAAGCCTCTATGCTATACAAGCAGACTATACTTGGGTCCATCACTTTGGATCCCCATAATGTTAAGGAGTTGGGGCACAGGGCTATATTCAACTTCGCTAGAAGGGCGGAAATTGAGGGTTAGTAAATGTAGTGGTACATAAGGACCCGTAATGTGGCCTATGCGCCAGCTCCTCATGGTGGCCGGAAATCATCTAATTTCATTTATTATTCATTCATTTGGCTGCAATATACGGGGCAAAACTCCAGAAAATAAAACGTGTTTTCATCTCAGCACATGGTACAGAAGGCATCTCTTTCCACCCCATACTGGCTAGTGAGACCTCCTCCAAAAGATTGAGCATTTCTCTACCTTGGTGTAGTAGCTTCCACATCCGATGTTTGCTGGGGACGCCTATAAGCCTCTTGTTGGTATTCATTGCAATGTGTTTGCCATGAGATCTGTTGGAGATGATCTGGCGGTTCGATAAGTTGCTGCTTACCCAGAGTGCTCCCAGCTTCAATCAGCGTCGCAAAACTAGATGCATAGCTACACCAATATCCCCTACCAACCAATTGTCAATACCAATAGACGCAGATATTAATTAGCTAAGCCACGGCCAACTGCGACTGAAATCCAGAAATCCGCTAGCTGGGACTAGTTTGGTCAATTTTTAACCAGTGAGCATTGGATGGACGTACGTAGCCCTGACGTCAGTAACTGGGAATGCATGGATGACCCCACAGTCAAGCCCGAGGGCTTCTTGCTTTTTCGCCGAGAATGGTACAATCTAAACCGGCCATGGAATTTGCAAAAACAGCTTTACTTATGACAAGTGCCACGACGCTGAACAATAGCCCATTCATCGTCCTAGAATGTAGAGTTTGAATATTCACAGGCAAACTGCAAGAAATTCAACTTGCCTCTGAGGCTGGAGAATGGCTTCGAGTCTGTGATCCCTGATTTGAAGCTTATTATGCACGTTCTAATCTTTCACTATCAATACTAGTTTTGTAGCAATGTATGAGCGTTCATATATATGAACCTCTCGGCACACTTTTACCATGTCCCTGTAAATTACATATACATTCAGTGCTTAAACCCATACTAGGCTTGGGACGGATGCTGGAGCCTCTGGCCCTCAGCCCAGCTCTCTCATTACCTGCTGCCCCGATACTTCAATGTGCCCAAGAACCCGAAGCAGCACCATTTCTTTGGATTGGGCTAACTTCTGAAGAGCAGTAGTGCATTCCTGAACTAATGGTGAAATTGTCTTCATTGCTACTACCTACAATTAGTGGCGGATCTGGCAGCTATCCTGAGGGTTCGGACCACCCCGAAATATTCAGTTTAAGAAAATTCCTAAAGCGTTCTTCAATGTTCTCTTCAATTTTAAATTGCCGATAGGCGTTTCCCCCACCCCGATTTTCAATTCTCAATTACCGATCAACCCTCCCTCCTCCCTGAGACGGACATCTTTCTGAACTTTGAATCCTGAGCTCTTCACCCTCAGCACTTCCAATGCTACTATTTGGCTGTCAGAGCTTACAACTATGATCCGCTCGGTGCACTGTTGAAGCTGCCTTAGGTATGTCGCCATTGAGATGGCAAACATATCTGGCGGGAAAACTACTGTGCAGGTTTCAAGCTTTTCAGCATGCTCTTGCCTTCCAGGTTAACTTCGCCCATTGGGGTTTGTGAAGCACATGATATTATGAGGCGGGAATATTATCTTCCTATTAATCAATTCTTCCTTCGTAGGGATGATTCCAAATCCGCTAATGGTGTTCTTGTCGTCCTACGTGCCCTCATCCCGCATCCATAGTTATGTCGCAATGGCCTTCTACTTTATTCAGGTTTCTAATAACAGTAATGTCAGGATAACATCAAGGGCCGCTGATGAAATGGTCGACATCGCATCAATTATCCCCAGTGCCAATGATCTTTGGATCTTATATACAGGGTGTCCCGAAAAAAGTGTGCAATATCCTTCCAGCGGTTTCAAGAGCTTAAAATAGGAAGAAAAGTTTATATAAACATAGGTCGACAAACGTCCCCTAAGGGCGCTACGGTCTTTTAAAGGGGCTCCCCTGAAGATGGTTTTTCCTTAATATTTCCGAAACGTGTTGAGATAAAGACATAAAATTTGGTATCCTAGCCTAGTTTTTTATGCTGGATTTAAAAATATTAATAATTTTATACAGTTTTGTTTGGAAGCGTATGTAACAGGGACGGACTCAGGTTATTTTAGCCCCATTTTTGTGTGATTCTATTTTTGAAATTCAATTTCAGAATTTGAAAATTTACGGTTTTCTACATAAAAAAGGTACTCTTATTGGATATCGATAAATTGTGCCATTTTTTATTAAAATCAAACTAAAAAATTTGTCACATGATAGGAAATGTACTGCGAACTTAAATGAATTGTTGATTATACATAGTTAGCGATGACTGCAAACAAAAGTTGTTTTGATTTGTTATGACTTATTTTGACATTAAGCTGACATTTTTAGCAGTGTAAAATTACTAGATTGAAGTCAAAATTTTTATTAAATCGATTTAAAATGCCAAGATTTACAGACAGAGAACTGACTGACATGCATTTTGTGTACGGGTTTTGCAATGGCAGTTCATTGGCAGCCGTAAGAGAATATCAAAGAAGATTTCCCAATCGCATAGTACCTGGTCGTCGAATCTTTACTGATATTCACCGGAATTTGTCAAACCATGGATGTTTTCAGCGCATGCAGGGCTCAGAAAGGCCACTGGGAAATCATCGTATGGATATTGCTTTAAATATGTTTGAAAATAACCCGCAAATAAGCATAGGAAATGTTTCAGAAATTATGGATATACCTCGATCAATAGTAAGAAAAATTTATGAATACCTATTTGATAGTTATCCTAAAACTAATAATTTTAGATAGGAAGAATGACAAGAATGCAAGGATTACATCCTTATCATTTTAAACGAGTGCAGCATTTAACGGAGGCTGATTTTTTACCACGAATCGAGTTTTGCCAGTGGATATTAGCAAATGAAGACACTATTCCTAGAATATTATGGTCCTATGAGTCAATATTTACTAGGAATGGTGCTTTTAATTTCCGTAACATGCATCACTGGTCAGATGAAAATCTAAACGTAGATTTTCATTGAACTTACGGGCAGGAGTAATTATGGATCAAGTAATTGGGCCTATTGTACTTCCCAATTGTCTTAATTCAGAGGTGTATCTGAACTTTCTTCAGAATGAGCTCATGGATATAATACCATTGGGTGTGCGCCAGCAGTTTTTTCAACATGATGGCGCCCCTGCACATTTTGGACGCAATGTTCGAAATTGGTTGAATGTCAATTTTCCAGACAGGTGGTTAGGTCGAGGAGGTCCTATAGCATGGCCGCCACGTTCATCTGACCTAAATCCATTGGATTTCTATTTTTGGGGGTCAGTAAAAAACCTAGTTTACTCGACTGAAGTAAATACTCAAGAAGTTTTACTTCAAAGAATCCATCAGGCTGCAAATGAAATAAGAGGAAAAAGGTTTTCCACGTTTCGTGCTACGCAATCATTAGTTCGTCGAGCGAGACTCTGTATACAACAAAATGGGAATTTATTTGAACACTTATTGTAAAGCTAGTTTTAAGTATATCCAACAGTATGTCTTCTTTTTTAAACAAATTTCAATTTCGTTCGTAGAAAAAAACTATTTCTTTTGTTTTTGCGTAAATGTTAGCTATGTTGCAATAGAAATATGTATTTATGTTATATTTACAAATTATTAAATTTGATTTTTCGTTGCCATGGATAATTATTCAAGAATTCATTTAAATTCGCAGTACATTTCCTATCCTAATCCTTTAGTTTGATTTTATTCAAAAATGACACAATTTATCGATATTCAATAAGAGTACCTTTTTTATGTAGAAAGCCCTAAATTTTCAAATTCTAAAATTGAATTTCAAAAATAGAATCACACAAAAATTTTGGGGACAAAATAACCTGAGTCCGTCCCTGTTACATACGTTTCCAAACAAAACTGTCTAAAATTGTTAATATTTATAAATCCAGCATAAAAAAGTAGGCTAGGATACCAAATTTTATGTCTTTATCTCAACACGTTTCGGAAATATTAAGGAAAAACCATCTTCAGGGGAGCCCCTTTAAAAGACCGTAGCGCCCTTAGGGGACGTTTGTCGACCTATGTTTATATAAACTTTTCTTCCTATTTTAAGCTCTAGAAACCACTGGTAGAATATTGCACACTTTTCTCGAGACACCCTGTATATTATATATGTTTACATTGCATAATCTGTCACCACAATTCCATAGTTGTAATGCATACTATTGACTCATTGGAATACCATTGCCTACCAAAGTGACAACGTTGTATCAACATAATAATAATACTTACCGGTAGAAAGATCTGAATTCATTGAGGCATCTTGACCACGCATCCATATACTGTAGCCCAGGTCTCATCCTCAGTGAGTAGAGCCTATCCGTGACTTTCGGTCTTAGTCCCCAAGTTCCGCCGACTACTTTACGCAAGTGCTACATAGTCGCTATCAATTTGTTGTAGATATAGTCGATATGCTGCTTCTATGACAATTCACTATCCATCACCGTTGAACAATGAAATCTCCTATCTTCCGTCTTGTGGTGAAGAGGTCTAACTCAGTCTTAAATGAGTTGTGTGAAATGTAGAGTCATGTACTTGATGTCATTTTTTCCATCGTTCGGCTTATAAATTGACTGTATCAATAAATGTATCTCTTATTTCCCATACCATATGTGGTTATACATATATTCTAATGAGTCCAATATGCTCTTGTTGCAAGCTCATATCTCAACAAGAAAAGAAAGATGAAGACAAACCATTCGGTTTTATCACTTCTCTTTCCTTTGGCTCCATCTAATAAGTTACTTAGACATTGTTAAATATGCTAATAGCCACTATCAATTTATAGCAGCTCTCAAGAATGGCAAGCATTTACTACTGGTCGTACACTTAATTGCGGCTACATATCTGGATTTTCAGCTACATCTGTAGCCTCATTTACCGTCGTTTCCTTCGATTTGTTACTTAATTATATAATCCAGTCAGTCAAGGAAAAGCAGGATGGAAACTTGGCATGGAGGTTCTTAAATATCTGTGGGAAGAAGTCGATCAAAAAGATACAAAAATAAATTATCTTGTTCCATTTCTCACGATAATAAACGAGGGAAATATTGCTATCGCGAGAATATCGAAATCAAGGTATTTTTTGGGCATTATATATATTAAGGTATTTGAGAGAAACGAAAATTTTTCCAAATCGTTTTTATTTTTTCTGACTTTTTTTACCATTTTACTATTGTTTTCTAAATGTAAATATGGTCTTCTAACAGTAGAATTTCAAAACATTACGTAACATTTCTGGTGTAATCATACTAAATGCTTCCATTACACGTTCTCGTAACTGCTGCTCAGTTTCATAAGTATGCTGATAAACTTGTTTTTTCATAAAACCCCAAACAAAAAAGTCCAAAGGAGTTAACTCTGGGGAACGCGCTTCACTGAAGGTTGCACTCCACCAACAGCTGCCAAAGGTAAATTATCCATGCATTCTTCTAGATCATGTTGCATCAATTGAAGGTACCACTCTGCAGTTAAAAAGTTGTGGTAAATAAAAGGTTCCTAGAAAACGTTCTTGATGGATACTTTTTTAGCCCTCAGATTTTCTTGAGCTCAGTGTTGCGGTGATTGAAGATACCATTATTAGTGACTATCCTCTCGTCGGACTGTATTATTTTTGAAGGGAGATTAAAATCTTCTTCACTTGTTCGTGTGGCCTAGTCACATAAGTGCTGGCGCCGTACGCCATCCACTGGTCTAAGTACTTGGCAAATCCTGAATTTATAGAGGTGATATCTATTTTTACACAAAATAAGTTGGGCAGTGGATTTGATTGCTCCTACATTTTTCTCAATTTGCCTCGTTGACATCTCAGAGTTCTCAGCAACTGATTGTAAAATATTAAAGATTCCTTTTTTCCAGACGTAACAAGCTTTTTCAATGAACCATATTCATTTAAATTTCGGGTCAACTCTAAGCAAATGGACTTATTTGGCTATTGACGGAAATCAAAAACTAAATTCGCTTTTCACAAGTGATGTATGTAATATTGTCTTAAATGTATCGGAGAAAGAAGTCAGTCTTGTCTTGTATATTGACGGTATTTAAGTGTTGAACGTTGGAGGTTGGGCGTTTTTGATCATGTTTACATCGAAAAACATCAAATATAAAGAAGAAACCATCAAAATCCCCCAAAAAATATTTTTTTGATTTTACCTTCTTTTAAATAACTCCTCTTCTATAAGTTTTTTCACTATAAATGTCCGCAATTACTGGACTGTGAAGATTATTGCTCTTCCTTGGGAATAACGTGGCCTTCTGTTCAGTTTCAGACTGTTATTATTCTTACGATTTTGATTGAATTAGATACGATTCCTCGTTCGTAATAATAATATTTTAATTCTATAGAAATTAATTTCTATGTTGCTATCAGTCCGTTAATGTGCAGATAATTTGTCTTAATATAGAATAATGATTCATATTGAACATCGTATCTTTACTGCCTCACTAGCTGTTACCCGCGGCTTTGTACCCAACACTGTTAAAGTAACCAATATCTTCAAATTAATACGTTACAATAATCCAAATCTTACATTGTAAATGTTACCTTTCTGCAAATTTTCGTGCCTCTAGTCATAAAAGATAGACTTGTATTGAATTGTGATAGGCCCTATTACAAAAATCTATCTTTAGTTAAGGTTGACTCTTAAGAACCTCATTGGTGAATTCCTATCAACCTAACTTCAAAAGTGATAAGAAATCTTCTGCCCGATCCTAAAAATATTGTTTCTGGTATTCCCTATTCAATGTTTATTTTAAAGATCAACTTTTGGTCAAAACACTCCAACTTCAAGAGTGGTTTAATTTAAAACTTTTGAGATTCAGCTTCAAAGTGTTAACCGATGCTTCATCCGCTGAGGGTAGAATTTCCAAGATTCGTTTGTAAGTGCTCATTTACATAGTATCATAAAAAAACTAGATTTGTATCCCTAGCTTAGACTCACTTTAGATCCCCCATCACCACAAATGATAGTTTGAAAAAACTATAAAAAACACGCTTGTATAGCTAACCGAATTAAAAAGTGGAAAATAATTTTTAATTATAAATAGTTTATCACTCATAATTAATGACCTCAAAATAAAATTATAATAACATTTAAGTTATTAACAGAATAATTCAATTCAGGATAAGAAGCGTGGGGTGCATTTTATTACATTTTCATAATTCTCCTCTCATAGATAGTTGCCACGCTTTTTACTCTGAATTGGATTATTCTGTTAATAACTTAAATTTGGTTTTGAGGTCATTAATTATGATTGTTCGACCGTCTACTACTGTAATGTAAACTGTTTGTAACTAAAAATTGTTTTCTACTTTTTAGTTCGGTTAAGCTATAAAAGCGCGTTTTTTTAGTTTTCCAAGCTATTATTTATTTTTCATTTTTTAGTTCGATTTATCAATAAGTTTTTTTTATTAAGACTCGTTATTGTACGTTAATCAATAAGACTTTATAATTACAAATTCTTTAATCGTATTAAATTCATTCTTTATCGACTGTGAATTCATAACTTTGCTGATTATCACATTTTGTTCCGTGAAATAGATTGAAATTTATATTCTGATCACTCTGTTGTGAATAAGACGCCTTTTGTGAATCACGGGTATCATATAGTATCGTCGCCTCAATGCAGAACTATTGTAAGTCAAGCAAATTTTACAGGAGAAGGTATTTTTTGTTTTTTTCTTAAACTAAATTATATTTGTCAATGAAAGTCATGAATCTATATTAAAATTAAAGTACGAGATTAATGCTAATAACTTTTAGACTCTATGTTTATGAATAATCAAATTTATGGACTTAAAATATTACATAACAATTTAGGTATTGTAAGTCCCTATTTGTGGACTTACAATAGATAATAAAATGTGACTTACAATAGTTCTAAAATAAAAGCAAAATCTTTGGTAAACAAAACTTATATTTCTTTTATGTTTTATAACTTATCATTTTATTTTTATATAAAAATAAAATATATAGGTATTTTAAGGATTCTATAACAACTCAAAATTTCCAAACAAAAACTAAGAAATTATGTTGAATTAAATAAAAGAACACACTGTTCAAAACTTACAACCTAATAGGAATCAGGATTTATAGGAGAAACCTTATAGGGACCTAATTATACATTTTAGAATTAAACCTAAAAAAATAACATAACATGGAAATTTAA
Organism: Acanthoscelides obtectus; assembly: GCA_963669975.1. Classification (NCBI taxonomy): domain Eukaryota; kingdom Metazoa; phylum Arthropoda; class Insecta; order Coleoptera; family Chrysomelidae; genus Acanthoscelides; species Acanthoscelides obtectus. Next base: position 79,988,042 of record CAVLJG010000006.1, read on the forward strand.
CTAAGTATTTTCAAATAGGTTATTCACTGTCCTCATCGTTTTTATTAGATTGAGTTGTAAACGGTAAAGCTTTAAAAAATCATGATACGGAGTAGTTATGACTCCTTTTTCACAGAGATAGATTAAATGGTCATACTTTTTCTTTTGAAGAGGATTTTTTTTATCATAGAGACATTTGAGGTGTACATCACAAACCTAAATATTAACTTTTTTCCTTCCCTTTTCTAACAAATTTATTTTCTTAAAAGCACCGTCATACTGTGTTTTAAAAAATAAAACATTTGAGACGTTTGGATCAAACATGACTATTTTAAACTTATTTGTGTAAACTTTATCGTTATCCTCGTCTCTATCAAAATTAATAGCTGTTTTTATTTGAAGATCTTTTAAGTTATATACCTCATCTTGAGATAACTCATGGACGCAATATAATGGTGATTTTTTCTTAGCCGTTCTTAATAGTGTATACCATTGATCTGGTGTAAATATTGGAATGTTTCTGGAGGCCCTTTCAATGACGCTGTGGACACTATCGCCTTCAGATTGGGTACGTCCAGGTTCAAGAAATGTATGGCGAATTGTTATAGAGTATTTCTGCGATAAATAGTTATATAAAGCAAAAATAAATTTGTTTCGGTTTTGCCCGGCGCAATTGTCCGAATAAAAGGAAAACTCTCTAGCTCCTTTTTTTACTTGACTTTCAACAAAGAGCAACAAACAGCTACCTATTTCAGATGAGCCCCTTTTACCAATTGACTCATACCACATATAACATTGACATTCTTTAGTGGCTAGGTTAAAGATTGTAAAATTATAGGTAGATAATTTAAGCTTTAATAGGCCAAACCTACATTTGATTGGGGTACTGGCAGAACTTGTTGAAGGTCATAAACAGCCACACACAAAGATTTTTTTTGAGAACCCATATCTTTGTCTTTTTCTTTTAACTCTCGAGCTATTTTTTTATTTTTGTCGTGCAACAAATACTGCTCTTCCATTTTTGCTTTTTCCTCCACCGATGAGTTGTCATATGTGTGACAAGTATCGCACAAATCTTTTTTGGGTTGGAAAAATGAAAGGTTAAATTCCCTGTTAAATATTTCCCGGTAAATACTTTCAGAAGCTGGTTTAGCAATGTGATTTTCTGTACAAAACTCTTGATAAAAAGCGTACATTTTAGAAATATCTAAGGAAGATGGTACATATTTTCGCTCAGTAGACATTCGGCAGTAATGGCTTTCGATCGTTTCGCAGGAATTTATATGAGATCTTACCGAATCTTTAATTGTCTAGCTGAGAGTTTTTACAGGCTTTGCCTCTTCTATCTTCGGTTACAACACCAGTACTTCCATCTTCTGAAATACGGTCTCTACCATGTCCACTTATACTCAACGTATTTAGAAAAAATGTTTTACATACTGGAACTGTTTTTCCGTTGTATGTGAGCATGTATCTATAAGTAACTAGCCTTCTGCAAGCTAAGTTGTCATGTTCTGATTTTTTTGATCTCGGACGAGAACGTTGTGTATTTTGAACACTAACCTCCTTGGCAATATAATCATGCTGTCTATTAATGTCCTGTAAATCCCAAAAAGCTTTAAATATTGCAGAGCGTTCTTCTTCTGAGAAGTTCTCATTGCATCTCTTTCTACAATTTTGACAAGCCGGCTTGATACTCCTTTTATTCTGAAAATTTCCATTCCAGTTTTTGTATTCAGCTCCACTATTCCTGGCAGATTTAATAATATTTCTTTTCCAACCACTCTTCTGCCTTTTCCTTTTCCTTGTTTTGCTTTTACCCTCAACATCAGCCTGATTTTCTTGCACATCCTCGTTTTCATCCGAGGGAACGAAATCGGGATCTTCGCTACTGGAATTCGCAAACGGATCTTCTAACTCTGATCTTAAAGATAGTTGATCACTTAGCTCATGATCTTCGACATTAACTTGTTCTTTAATATCGTGTTTTTGTTGTGCAAATAGCTCAGAGCCATTGCTTTGGAGGGAGTTAAAGAGGGAGCCAAAATTTGTATCAGCAATTAGCGTCGTTGTTTCATATGGAATTAAAGATGAAGGAGGTTGTATATTAGCGGAGTCCATCATAAGTTTTGAGAAACATTTCTCTTTGGAAAAATGAGGATCTGGAAGTAATAAATAAAGAGTTGCTTTTATTATTTCTAGATTTGTCAGAGTCCAAGTTTTATTACCAACGTTAGGGTTACTAGAGTCCGCCAAGTTAAGGATTGGTACAGCCACGTGTTTCAAGCTTGCCGAAGTTTTTATCCTATTAAAGCCGCGGTAGGTAATAGTGGCGTGCCAATTTTTTCGTATACAGTAAAAATATATCATAAATCAATAAACGAAAAACTTCTGTCACTCCAACCAATCACGCCTTTACAAGGGTAACAACTTCGACAAGCTTGAAACACGTGGCTGTACCAAAACTTAACTTGGCGGACTCTAAAACTTAAAAAAAATTAACAAAAAAGTTTTTTGTTGGTTTAAATATAATATACTACTACCTAATTATAATTAAGGATAATTAAAAAAAGACAAAAAAAAATTAATTTAATTTTATATTAAATATACCTAAATGTAAAAATATATATTAAATATACCTAAATGTAAACCAATGTTTAAAAAAAACATAATTTTTAGAGCCTTACCTGGGGCATTAGTGAATTTTAAATGTGATGCTTCTGGTAAAGACTGTGAAAAGTTGACTTTAGCATCACATATTTCGGGTTCTCCTGATTTGGTATTATTTTTTGCAGGAACCTGAATACTGTTCAAGAAAGACAGAGGTTTAAGTGGTTCTAAAAAAAACAAGCTTTTTAATAATTATAAAAACTACATTATATTCTACTATTAGATATTAATCTAATAGTAGAATTAGTAAATAATAATATAATAGTAAATTAATAAATAATAAAATAATAGTATAATAGTAGAACTCTTTAATTAAAATTTAATAACTGGGATATTAACTTACCTCTTTTATCACTGGATGTTTTTTCAACAAATCAAAAATTTTATCTCTTCTGGTAGTCATTATTAATAATATTCTTTTAATTTTCACTGTAATTTTTAAATAATTCTAAGTCCGTCAACCCAATATTGTATGTCCAGGCAAACAGCTTAGAACTATATACTAGTCCACATTTCCTCTCAACATGCAATACCCTCTCTACTTATCGTAGTTCTGCACCGGACTGACGCGCCTTGGGCTATTACACCAAATATATCAAAAATCGAGCGGAGGGGGGAAATGCTGCGCGTGGACTTCCAATACTTCTGCATCCAATAAATATGGCTTCAAGCTATTATGTAATGTAATAAACGGATTTTCTCAAAATTTGGACTTACAATAGTTCTGCATTGAGGCGACGATATATTATAAACAGTAATTTGTGTGTATTAGACTCATTAGTACCTAGGTATGTATAAGGAATGAACAAGGTGAGAATGCACTACCTTGAAAAAGTACCTGCCTCAGGTGCGCTGTGCCGAGTGTCCGAACCAACAAAAAGTAAGTCCGGAACTGCACGCATGCGCAGATCGCGCGCTAGCTCTATCTCTACTCCCATGCAGAAGATCTATAAAAGAATTTATCAATCCTGACGGTCCGAATAAGGATAATAGAACACTGTTATCAAATTATAGCATTGTCATCGGTCCTTGATACGTGTGCGAAGTTCCAAATTAATCAAACTACTGGAAATTGGCGAATATGCTCAAAGATACCTACGTACATACAGGCCAAGGTTATAAAAGCGTGTTAAAAACATAACGGATTTTCTGAGCACATTTTTCGGAAATTTTAACACCTAACTTCTCGAAACCAAACAGGTTCAGTCTATATTCTGTAGTGTGATCCAGCTCGCTCTGGAAAGGAGGAAACATTAAATATAATCGATGATTACAGTTTTCTAGCCTGGCAGTAATTGGCTTTTCGTTCTCAAATTAATTTTATTACATCTGACACTCGGTATATATGGGAAAAGAATGTATGATAGATATGAGTACGGATGACCGTTTGTACAACATTATTTCTCACTATAATTACTGGTTGTTAGTAGCCTCATCGATATGTGTTTCTCAACAGTTGTATCATTATACAATTCGTGATCGCTCTCCAGACCCTTAAGAAATAACGTTTCACTTTAATTATCATTTTAATTTACCAAATCAGGATAATTTACATCTTACTGTTGTTAAGTATGGTTTGAGTGCTTGATAATAAGAAGACGTAGAGATAAAGAAACACGAATGACAGTTGAGTTTGATTTTCAGGCATGGACACGCCAGTCGCATGTGGTAGTCACCACAGTAGCAACCTTGTGTGAAAAAATAACATCCGAGCAGTACGACTCAAGTTATATACGGTCCAAGGATTAGCGGACAGACAAACCGACAGACAGATCCACAGACAGACCCACAGGCAGACCGACAGACAGACATACTGACGATAATTAGTGACATGATTTTTCTTGATGTGCCGTAACAAACTTAAAAGTTTTCGCGATCACAATACTTGCTTTCTCCAGTGGCGTATGCCCATAGGTTCTCAGAAACACTTTTTAAAGAAAGTTTTCTGAACAACTTCCTGCATTATATCTAGTAGATACAGCGCAGAAAATTTCAACATTCTGTTAACGGGGATTGACGTTTTTGTAGTTTATTTTTATTATATTTTGTTTGATCTCTATCAACCGATGTTTTGGATAGATGAGGGAACATGCATATTTTGCAACTTCTAGACATCAAAACTTAAGATCTAGTATTAGTTTGCTACTAGTTCAAATATTTGCCTTGCGTGCTATCTAAAAGGATCTCGGCAATGACGTTGCTGGAGGGTCATTTACCCTTACTGCAGGATAATAAAGCACTTTTTGCATTGAATTAGCTTTCAGTTTATCGTTATTAGGGTGTACGCCTGACGAGTTTGGAAGTTCAGAATTAATAATTATGGAACTTGACTACTAAATGAAGTTGCTGTAAAACAAAAATAATTTTTACGTTACCTACTGCTTTGAGAATGAATCGTCTGGTACTAAACGTATAATCAGCGATAGAAACAAGTAGTAAGTGTTTCTGTTACTAGGGCAATTGGGACATCTCAACTTATGTCATTTGGAGAGGTTTACTTTACGGCTCTTAAAATTGCAAAGATTCCCCAAACGAAGCCTTACAAATGGGTAATGAAATTTTTCTGGTCCTATGGTATTTAATGGTCGTTCGTGGTGGGAGAATGAGGAGATCCTTATCTTATATGGCTTCATTGTGATTTTTTTCTGTTTGATGTCTGGTTGCACAGCCTTGCTAAAGTTCACTTTATGCTAAGTTCAACCCCAACTTCAATATTTTTGTTGTTCAGGTCCACTTAAGACTTGAGTGGCACTTAATTGGACGAATGAATTGGAAAAAATCTTCTGTTTAACGTGGATTTTTTATCCTAAAGTCTTTGGTTTTGTCAACTGGAAAGGTTTGAATGTTTGAAAGATGGATACAGATATCGCAGAATTTGTTGAAGTTGACCAAGCAAATCTACTACGTATGGGATTCATCGCCAAATCCGTAATGTAATGGAATATTTTAAGTTGTGATAACAGAACACTTTCCCAAAGGCTCCGCATTACCCGACAAACGTCTCTGTACCTATTTACGACAATGACGACACCATGCAATTTTCTCATAATTGATAAGGATATATCATGTATGTACCTATATATCATCAAGTTCGTCAACTACCACAAGGATTGATTTTTGAAACACAATGCAAAAACTGTGTCTAATAGGTGCGAACATTTACAAAGACGGGGGTGTATAAAAAGTTTCAGCAGTTTTCATTCGTCTCCGTTTTTGGTCTTTTTCTCTGCCACCACTGGACCAATTTCTAGGTACTATGAAGCTTTTGCGTCCTTGGCATAGTAGTAACACTGTATAAAAATCCGAGCGGTACCTCTCAAATTATAGTATTGTCAGACAGACAGACCGATGGAGATAAGTGACATGGTTTTTATGATGTACATGTCATATAATATCCAAAAAACATAATATCTCATTTTATAAAATTTTAGTGATTACACATCTTCCCTGCCAGTAGGCGTGGGGAGTAAAATTATTATAGATGCACTATTAAGAGATGTAGGGTGTATTTCACCAGGATTGTCAAATCAACAGTCCGCCAAATACAGCGAATGAGCTTCAAGTTCTTCAAAATACTGTCAAAGTATGAGATGCCAGCTTGTTATTGAAGCATCACTAGCTTATTGAATATTATGAAATTACGTATAGTTTTGTCAAAATTTAAAAAACTGTTCGATTTTTGAATAAAATTCATGTTTTTATTTAATATTGTCGATTGTTTATTCATGTTTATATTATTTTCTTCAATCGATATGCCATTTTACTGATTCAACATCACCTACCGCGTGTTCTTTTCCTATAAACCTCTTGCAGATAGCCATTAAGCACCTACTCTACCAAAAATTTCATAAATATTGCTCGTTTCCAAACGTTCATTTATTTACTTGTATCAGTACCATTATAGCACCGTCGATTGATATTCCCACAAAACCATGCAGGATTTTTGATATCCATACCCATACTCAAATATTTTTTGGTTGTTCAGGAACTGAACAAACATGCACACTATATTTACAGCGATTAAGACATACTCAAATATATGTCGTAAAGATACCAGCAAACTTAAAACCTGCAAAAAATTGAATTTGATTGATTATTACATTTCAAAGCTCCCCAACGAGAGATACATGTGTGAGATCCTTCAACCCTTGGTCCCAGTGGAGTAAGCTCCGTCAACTGTTGAAATATTCTCTACTATGCTTTATAAGACTATACGTGGAATTTTTCCCAAAATCGTTGCACAACACTTGAAAAAATGCATCTGAAAATTTAAAATCACTTCCATGGCGCCGCAAAGTAGCTCCGTCGGTACCTCGGGTTATACATCTTGACAGTAGGGATGTTCGATACGATCCTATATTTAGAAGTATCGACACATTTCACTAGTATCGTCATCTTTCGATCCGGACTGTGTCAGAAAGAGTGACTAACTTCAGATTAATTTTCTTCTCTGTTTCCTTCCGCTGGATATCCATAATTTTATTCCAATATCGATACTTCCTAAAACGATAAGGATCGATACATAACGATACTTCGTGGATCTAAACATCTCTAATCTTGACAGCTTGTCGTTCTTGTCAGCTGGGCTAAAGTCTTATGACAAGCTTCAAATGAAATATTGACGAATATGAACGGATATGCATAGAATTCAGAATATAAATTCATATTGCAAATTTCAGATTGTCTTTGCATGGACTTGAACCGGATTTTTCGGTATGTTTGCCGAAAAGGGAATGTTTACCGATTACATCATTCTCCACGATTTTTCAAAATAATTTAAATATTTCTATACTTGCCGAAAAAGAGTTGAAACTAAAAATAAAGCTAAAAGTTAATTTTATGTATTCTTCATAGTTTTATGCCCCATATCAATCGTACATATGCATACACACTCAGGCCGTCGACCACATGAGAGGCATAGATTTGGGTTGCCTATGATTACGATCACATATCCTCATCCCTTACTCCGCTTGCCATGAATTGATTTTTGTGCATACAAAAGGTACTGACTGATAGATTACCGTCATTACCTCATCACCGGACAAGCAATAAAGAAACCAAAACCTGTCTGCTTTCAAAACAAATATTTAATTAAAATGAGAGGTCAGTTCGTGAGTTCAGGGGTAAAACAGAAAAATATTCACAATCCTATGAGCAAGAATCGAAAAAGGAGTTTCCAGAATGGTTGCAAAGTACTTTGAAAGAGCGACTAGTATGCATATTGTAGAAGTTGTAATATAGAACTATGACCTCAAAAAAAAAACATGTTGTGTGCGCGCCCAATACAATAACAGACGTTCTTCATGACGCAAAGGTCCTTGATCTACCACTGATCTTGGGACAGCATTTTCCTTATACCGAATTCAACGACACTATTTACCGATTCCGTTCTTTTGCCGGTTCGGCAACACTGCAGATGTGCAGATTACTTTAAACGCAATTGATATCCCAGACGTGTTATATTAATAGAAATAACAAGAAAATAAAACAATGTTTGGAGATATATTTTCATAAATAGGTATTTTTTGATTTTGACGATGAATAATAGGTGGATGCGGATACTTTTACAAATATCGATGTTTTAGAACCAGAGATGCAGAATGTGTTGTTTGTTTACATTTGGTGTGGATTTCTACACCATAAATTGGCAAAAATTGTATTTGATGTAACAAAAGATGATGAACCAGTTGGAATACGTTTTTATTATGAACAAAACCCTGTACGTGATATGCAGACAATACTAGATTGCCATGCATGAACAGCCGTTAAAAACAGTGAAAACATCCTACCAAAAATAATAGCTAGAAAATCGGCCAATTTTCATTGGTCCATTTAAATAACTGACCGTCTTTTTTGAAATGATAAAAATTTGAAATTCTATGAAGGTTATCCTAATTCTAAAGCACAAAGATATAATATTACATCTATAATGTACCCTTATTTATAAGGCAGCCGTTTTTTCACGACTTTATTCAACATTTCAATAGAAATCGCTGATATTCAGAGACCTTTGACAGCTTCCGTCAAATTGCGATAAGGTATTTTCCCATTGGTCCAGGCGACCGTTAAATATCAAAGTTGGTGAAATTGGCTCGTAGTATCTTAAATAACGCTTTACAAAATCGCTGTATTACAACAGTAACCCTAGTTCGGGCAGTAGATTTCAGGTGGTGATGCAACCGTGCATACGTGTAGCTAAGTTGCGCCTCATCAGTTAGATGACGTTTGTCATCTTGGTCACCCTTACGTTCGTGTACCAACACTTCCTCTTCCACAGTAACAATAGGTCCAGCATCGCGCAGCATGTGCAGATGAAACAAAACAACATCAGAGACGCAAACGCCTTTGTTGGTATGACATCACAATCCATTTCCGAACACTTGATTAACGATGTGGCTGCCAGAAAAGACGAGACCTGCCAACCATTGTTCCGAACATCGCTTAAGCATAATTATTAAATATTTTATTTTAGTCCGGGATCTCATGTACCGCGAAATGTACTTAATATGGTGAGGGTGTTTTTAATGTGCGACGTAGCTGTTGTCAGTTTATATTTCTTGGGAGGTGCTCGAGGCGGCCGAAAAGAAGCCATACAACCTAGTGGCTGCCGGTTAAGGACAAATTCAGCTTTTGATAATAATTTCGGTAACCCAGCGATGAGTAGTAACATTATTTCTCTCCAATTCGGATCATACTTAGTATTAAAAACCACCATAGATTGCTTACATATGAAGATATTTGCGAATAAAATATTCGAACTAATAGTGGTACAGCATTTAGGCTGTTGTTGCACCGCACTGAACAGCAGCGGAAAAATCAAAGGAAGGCATAAATATAAAATATATATTGTCATTGTTATTCAGTTTTGTACTTTGAAATAGTCCATCATGGTGACCGAAACGTCATCATATAGCTAGCTGTTATGGGTAAAGTTAGAATAATGATTAAACATAGGTTTACCCGGGTAAACTGCACAATACCCAGAAAAAGTGGTTAATGTCCAAAATAGTATTGAAATTTTACATATTTTGAACTTTACCCGGGTAAAACGCGTTTTATCCGCTTTAGGGTGGTTAAAGTTGGATGTAGAAATTATTATTGCATCATCTTTCACCACGTGCAGTTCTAAAATGGCAACCGAAGAAAGCGGACGCGCGCGTTAAACACAGCGTTTTTATGAAGTTTTCAATGAGTTGGTGTCTTCAAAAAGTGCAAACAGTTTTTATTTTAATAATAACAATACCAAGAAATGGTAGAATCATTCAAGTTGGCAAAAAATGCTAAAACTAACTACTCTACAATATTGTCGGTTAAAGAGGTTTGACATATGTTCTGTGAGAGGCGTTGAAAAGCTTATTTCTCGTGTACCATCAGGTGAATCTAGCATAAAATAATATGTTACAAACGATGAAATGTTTGACATTTTGCACGATGCACATTTAGCTACAGGACATGGTGGAAAACATCGTATGGAAAGTGAATGTAAGAAAACGTACAGGAACATAACTCAGGATGTTATTAAGTTATATCTGCGCTTGTGTGAAGGGTGCCAAAAAAACTTAAATCTGCCAAAAAAGGACTTGTGCTTAAACCGATGGGTTTTTGGGAGATGAACAGCCATTGTCAAGTGGACCTGATTGACATGCAATCACATCCAGATGGAGAATATAAATTTATCATGGTGTATCAGGACCATTTAACTAAGCTTGTTCAAATACGTGCATTAACATCGAAAACGGCTGAGCAAGTAGCTAAGGGCCTACAATGTGGAGTGGCCTTAAAATACTCCTTGGCAAACCACGTCATAGTCAGTCACAAGGTAGCGTGGAAAGAGAAAATCAAGATATACAAAATATGCTTATGACGTGGATGGATAATGAAAACTGCAGGCGATGGTCAGAAGGTATAAGATTTGTCCAGTTAATGAAAAATAGGGCATACTATGACGGGATAAAACTAGCTCCTTATGCTGCCATGTTTGGGCATGATATTAATGTCGGCCCATCCACATCAGCGTTTCCAAAAGAAGCTGTTGAAAATCTACGAACCGAAGAGGAGCTCGAGAAAGTTGTGGAGGAATTTGGTGTAGGTGAAGAGCTTCAAGAAGAACAAAATGAAGACCAATCTATGGACAGTAACCCAGAAACAGATAACATGCTAGAAAGTATTACTGAAGATGGAAATATGCAAAATATCAACAATAATTATAGAGAATACGCTGGTAATATGGAAACTTCAGATAATCATGGGAAATGTTCAGAGTGTGACAAACCAAGTACATCAGGGAATATATGTTGTGAACTTAGTTTGTGCCAAAAAAACATACGGTCAAACAGACTAGAGGCAAAACGAAATTTAGAAAATCGAGCAAAGAAAATGAAAGCTTTGTCTAATTCAAAGTGTCCGCCATGTTCTGTTGGAGATACAGTGAGAGTGAAAATTCCAGACGTTGATAGAGGGAGGGGTGATTTTATAAATATGCTCAAGACAGTAATCGAAAAAACTGACGACGATTTTTATAAGCTAGCAAACAAACGAGGAACTATCGAGGAGATGTTTTCCAGGAACCAATTTTCTGTGTGTAATGAGAAACTTGTAGATATGGAAAGTGTATCACTGGAGAAGAAAAGTTTACGACAACATGCAAACGAACAATCTCTTTTAGGAGGTCAAGTTTACAAACGACGCAACTGTAAAACTAAATGCATGACCAATAAGTGTATATGTAAGGCTATTGGAAATCTTTGGAGCTCAAAATGTCATAACAGCTTATCTTATTTAGACAAATATATTATAGTATCTTACACTTTGTTAGGATACAGTTTCTGTGTAACATTTGATTTTTAAAATCTGTTCTTTCAATAAAATGTGTTTTTAAAACATTTATGGCGTTATTTTTTAACATTAACCACAGGAAAGTGGATAGAACGCGGTTTACCCGTCCGAAAGATTTACAATTTCAGTAATATTTTGGACTTTACCCATGTTGTCTGGGTATTGTGCAGTTTAGCCGGGTAAACCTAAGTCCAATCATTATTTTAACTTTACCCGGAACAGAAGCTGCGGGGATTGCGCAGCGTGGGCGGACGCTTTGTGGAACCGACTTATTTATAGACCAGTCAGGTTATATCAAGTTTTACTATGCCCATATGGTAAGGAACTATTTACTATCGACTTGCTGTGTTCAAAATAAGTATTTGGAACTCTTGGTGCTACCGAAATTATTATCCAAATATTCGATTCATTCAGATGAACTAGTTTTCATCATTATTCAGAGCTGTATAACAAAATCATACCATACGTGTGTTTTTACTGTAGTGTACTGTAGAGTACTGTAGAGAGTCAGATAATATGTGAATTAACACAATAGCTCTGTCGCCGACTATAACAGTTTTTATAAATGTGGTAGAGATAGAAAAATTAGGAAAATTAAAAAATGGCGTCAAGGAGCTTGACTCTGCACTTCCTATGCAATCCCTCATCAGATTAAGTTCACAACAAGTTAAGCCGTCTGAGAGAAAAATTAGTTACAAACATGTAAAATAGAGAAATGAAATGGATCAAGTCAGTCAAACAGGCCTATACAGGTAGAATATAGACATTCTTTTGCTGCCCTACCGGCAGCTACTGTCCATCTGGCATCGATGCTCTTTCCTATATCGTCAGATGTAGCAGTGCCTACCAAAACACCGCCGCAGTACGAGTAGACCCAACTAACAATTATCACTCCTATTAGAGTTGCAAGAACGATTATACAGTCTTCCTTAAACAACATTATTGTATGCTGTAAGAACATTGGCGAAACGCTCTTAGAACAGCTATACAGGTACAAGCGGAATGGGCACACCTAATAGGACACTTCAGTCATTTAAGAGGTTGTATAAGGGCTGCAGGTAACAGTTATACAACAAAAGTGTAAACATTTGCGTCAGTGCAAGATTCAGTTTTTGTCAACTATACAACTATTCTGTTACATGATTCTGCTTTATTGCAACCAAACTATTTCGTATATATTGTATAGGCGAAGTGAAGATATATAACTAATACATTACAGTCATCTTGTTTACTTACATATCGGCCATTGTGAATTTCATACACAGGTATATGATAAACTTCTACACTACGATATAGGGCTATTGAATTACTTGCGCAGCAAATGTTATTGTGATTATCGTGCAAAGTAGTTACGCAATTTGTACGGGCTTCGTATTTGATTCATATTTTAATAATGATCAAAGGTATGTCTGATTTTTAAGATGGAAAACTGAACTTATCTGCGTTAAATCTTCCACAAATCCTATATTTAGACACAATTACACTAATGTTTATCACTTTATGTCTATAATTTCGAACTGGAACATAATTATTTAATATTAAATAGAGGAGTAAATGTTTGCCCAACATGGCGGGTGGTTGTGTATAATCATGGCATCGTCCATGTTGTCTTTAGTTTATTAGAATATTTTGGTGTTGCCTGCAGGTATTATACAAAAATTTGACAAATTAATGTCTGAAATGAAATACCGGCAGAGTCGAATGATTTACCCAGAATTTGTACCAGATCTATATCTTCTGTTTGAACAGTTGATAAAACATTTTGAACCAATATGCATGCGTTGTCTTAAAACATTGATTATGTCATTTTAACAAAAATATGACAGCAGAAAGTTAGGTTATGGTGAAGTTGTATACCAACATATTTAGCAACAAATGTATGCCGAGCACAGCAATTTTGTACTACAAAAGTTGTAATATTGTTGCATATGTACAGCCTTTAACAGTTGGGAGCAATTTGTTGGCTGAAGTGGTAAATTTGCACAGCAAAAGAGCAAGGCTCGGGTTTGTTTTATAAACGTTACCATGGCTGCTACAACACAACCATTTTGACTAACGTGCAAATGTGCCGTATAAAATAGTTGTATAAACGTTTATACAACAGTTAAAAATTTGTCCTATAAGGTGTTGTATAACTATGCTATAATAATATTTTAAACACCTCATTTTAGAGCAAATATGTTGCAGAAAGCAAATTTGCATTCCACACAACATTAAGCTAGCATTTTGGTGTTCAGGCAACAACAATAGAGAGCTTATAGTACCACTTTGCTAGTTGGGATGCCCACTGAGTAACAGACCGGCAAACTGACAGACTCACATAGTGACAGACAGACCGTTAAAAAAATATAAAAACAAACATACCTCATTTTACTGTTAAATTTGTAACCCGCCGCTTCTATCGTATTTGTGTAAGTATGAGAAACATTTTCGTTGAGCCCAAGAGAATCGAACATTTTTTGTCTAACTGTTAAAAATGTATCACAAAAGAAAGACTTTGAACCAACGCTTGTCACCTTATTGAAATGTCCAAACTTGCACATAGGTACAAAATGGTGGATATTTTGTTTTTGTGGTACATAGAATCCCGGACTATTAATTACTAAATATTCTATTTATGTACATTATCGGTGGACGCAGATGGGCATCATCCGAAGAAGAAGACCTCAATCATCCTCAAGGGCGCCGCGGAGTATCGATTAATAATGACGTAATTTTTCCTTAAACGCGTGACAGGTGCCGCATTGTTGCTGAAAAGGTCCAATTAGTAAACAGCTGTGTTCATCGTCTGCCGCCTGGACCGCCGGTACGTCAGGTTTTAGACCGGGAAGCAGTTAAAAAAACTGTTTCATTCACATCCTTTGATAAGGGATGCGGCGAAGAAGATGAAGAATACCTAGATTAACACTTCTTCAATAATCTGAATCTGACCAGCTAAAACTATGATTTATCCTTTATTTCTCTACATTGGCCGCTTTTTTTATATATTTTTAAACACACAAACTCAGTTCGCCAAGCCTTTAAAAACGTTTTCCGTTCTAAAGAAAAAACGGAAAAAGTTGGAAGTTGAGATACAGTTTTGAGATTTTCGCAATTTTGGCATTTCTGTTGATTTTGTTTTCTGACTTTCTACCCGAAGCAGTGAAAATTCAGTACCATTACAACAATAAATTGTTGAGAATGCAAATGCTTAAAAATGGTGCCGTTGGTATATTAACTCCAAACACCGCCACACCTCAAAAAATTAATCAACCCATCTTCAGTACACCTGGCACTTTGCTTCGCAAACATTGATATGAAAATTATTAGAACCCTCGCAGTTGAACAAGAACCAAAAATTAATATATACTCTCCGCCAGCCCCAAAAATCCCCAAACTCCAATTTTTAACGCCTGGAAATTTTTTTCGGAAAGTGATAACGATCTTCTGAAACGTCAATAAAACGTTTTAATTTTTTTGCCTTTAGACTCTTTCTTTGCCGCTACTGGACACTTTGAAATAGTAGTAACCTTGTGCGAATGTTTCATCAAAATCCGAGCGGTGCTTTCCAAGTTAAAGATGGATCAAGGTGGAGAAAAACATTTTTTTTTAAATTGGTGGCTGAAGATGTTCCTTTCATTTTTCAAAGTGAGCTTCTGACAAAAATGTCTCATACAAGGCGGTGAAGTTTTTTATTGCAGACATTCGGATATCAGGCATACGTCAACCAACAAAATAGTAAACAGATTATTACAGATAAAGGTCACATATAGTCAAAATCATGAAAGATGACTATTACGTCATACCATGAATTGTACTGAAGTAATCGATGGACGTACGTCGATGATAAAATCACGATGTCAGGAAGATGATGACAACAAATTTATATTATGATTTTGCGAAGATAGGCTATTTGACTGATTATTTTTATTTTATTTTTATTTCATGGTTTTGAGTGATAACTTAATAATAATTTTAGTGGGGAGTTTTTGTTTTGAAAAAAAAACACTTATGAGTAGAATACCTTACGACAGGAACACCAAAGACCAAAGTATTATTCGAAAACAACCTGACCTGCTTTAACGTAACCTAACTATTCATCTTTCAAATATGATCGATTATGCAACATGAAAACATCGACTGTCTTTGTCAGATACATGCAAATTAGCAATACAGTTTGTTTAGACAATAAAATTCTGTTTGTCTCTGAAACTTCATTAACTACAGACTAAAATGATGAAGTATTCGTCATCTTTCGTGATTTCGACTATATCGATTGTTTTGTACTTGCTCCTAGAAACTGGGTGCTGTAGTCCTCGAAGAGCAAACATGTTGGTGGTTTAGAATATTGAAAATATTATTCAATATACATTTTCAGTGATAGAAGGAAATGCATTTCCATATGT
Source organism: Acanthoscelides obtectus (assembly GCA_963669975.1). NCBI lineage: Eukaryota > Metazoa > Arthropoda > Insecta > Coleoptera > Chrysomelidae > Acanthoscelides > Acanthoscelides obtectus. The sequence goes on from CAVLJG010000006.1 coordinate 80,003,911, forward strand.
TTCATTGATTCCATACAGAAAAAAATTATGTCGCAAAATATCCCGTCGGCCGTGTGTTTTTGGTGGAGGGAGATCGTCAAACCACAAAGCCTCGTCCCAGAATACGCCCTTGATCGGAAGTAGGCATTCAATGCTGCTTTGCTAGTAAAAAATATCCACACGCTATTCAGAAGTTTGGAGTTTTTTTAACTTGTACAGCAAATACTTGTTCAGTTACGATAACTTTATTTAAAGCTTAATTTGCTGATTTTTATTTAAAAAACGATGCGCCTTTGATGATACATTTGTGTATCTTGATTTGCTTTGTAGAGATGCATGAACTATCAAAGACTGACAAGTTTAAGTACGGCCTTGCCGATGACAGTACTCTACACGAATCCAGTGTGAGAAGCTGACCTCTGCTAATGAACTGGAAAAAAGAGGAATAGTAGCGATTTCCTGTCTATCGAAGATTTGGAAGTGACTACCATTTAGGGACGCAACAACTAGCTTTTCTAAAATACAGCACTGTAACTTAACTAACAAAATGATTAAGACCAAGCCTCGATTGCTACCCACATGTTTGGGGTGCTGCCTACACTGTCCACAGTCGATGCTGTTCAAAGGGGGCTACCCGATTGATCGATGATGTTTTTCTAATAGCCAGCCTCGGATTTGCGATCTGGCTCTCTTATACGTCTATGTCACCGGGCTTTGCTCCTCAGAGTTGTCCCCCATGACACTGTCGTGCGTTGTGCCTACCAGATGAACCCGCCAGGTTTCTGCCGTCCGTCTGTCCAACTTCGTACATCTAGATCTGGCCGTTATGACCGATCATTTCTTCTTAGGATTGTATAAACAAAAACGCGTCAACAGTTCATAAAGTATTAAGTTCAGTAAAAGTTAAGCCCTCAGAGAAAAAAAGTCGTTACGAACATGCGCAGCAGAGAAATAAAAAATTAAACGTGTTAAACAGACCCGTACAATTAGTCCGTAGTCGTTCCTTCCTTGCCCTACCGTTAGTACCGCTGACCTGGTAACGTTGTCTCGTCCCATATCTAATCGCACGACGTGTCACCGCGGTGCCGTTGCAGTACGGATAGAACAGACAACTGAATCGGCACGCTCGCACAGAGAGCAGAAGCAGGACGGGCATCGAAAACAGTTTTAAAGGCAAAAAAATTAATGTTGAGCAAAATTGTGCTATAGATGCGTAGAAAGAGGGATTGGGGGCGTACAAATATACTTAAATCAAAACAACTTTTTTCTGAATGATCAAGAGCATCTGAAATGACAAAAAAACGAAATTTTTCGCGATTACATTACTTCCTCGCCAGTGACATAGGGAGTAAAAAGTCTATTATGGACCAACACTTATTCGGACCTACGTCTATGTGAAATTTTTTTAGACATTAAAATGCTGAATGCTGACAATATTCAGTAACTCACTGCGCAGTGAAACATTTCGAACTGCTTCCCTGCCTATAACATAACGATGACAGCCCAACGGATAATTGGCTGGTTTTGTTTTAGTCCCCCAATGACAACATGTTATTATAAGCAGATATTTATACACCTATACATTTTTATGCCGAATGATTCGCAATCAGGTATCCTCATCATAAATATAGCTAAGGTCAGGATGACGGTTAGGATGGATCATTCTTTGGTAATTTTTGCACGCAAATCCTTTGTCTGGGTATATGCGTACTTGAGTTTTTATGAAGCTTTGTTAGGAACATTTGTAGTAAAAATCTTACAAACATTTTATGCGGAAGAAGAATGATTGGAATACTGACACGTCTGAGATGTTTTGGAATATTGAATAAGCCGATGATCTAAGATCTAACGTTCTTTTATTGATGAATTAGGTATATCTACATGGGTATATGTAGAAATCATAGGATGTGTTTATTCATTGCCAATTTGAAAAAAAATATCCAAAATGATCTGTATATGTTACACTGATAGGAAACAAGATACATTTTTAAGATATACGGATTATCAAGATAAGTATTGTTATTGTTTTTGAACCCGGGAGTTTCCTACCAGGTTAATATTTGTAGAAACAACACTAAAATTAGTCCCTCTAAGAAAAAAATTAAATGGATCAAGTCAGTGAAACAGAGCCCTCCAATTGAAATTTGCATTTTTAACATGATCTGGGAATTTTCAGAATTTGGCCCCCATGGAAGAAATTGCTATTTTCTGCTCTTTAAAACCTTTTGGAGGCAGGTACACGTTCACAAACAGTTATTCCTTACCGATAAATGCCCCCTTCCTCCCTCAGAGAAATTTCTGAAAATGATATCTGAAAAAACTTCCCCCATAACCTACAATCCCCTAACCCACAATTTTTTCCATTTTTTTTTTGAATATATTACCCTCTGAATCGTGAAAAGATTGTGTTTAACCGATTTTTATTTTTCTCGTTCCTTGCCCACAGCTCCGCCGCCATTGACTAGACCAGTTGTCATAAACCATGATGCATTTTCATCCTTGTCATAGTAGTAACCGTATATGAAAATTTCATCAAAAACTCAGCGGTACTTTCCAAGGATCAGCAGACAGACCGATGCGCAGACACACAGACAAACTGATGTAAATGAGTGATGTACATGTCATATAACATCCAAAAAACACAATACCACATTTTCGAAATTTTCTGCGATTACAATACTTCTTCGCCGTTGGCGAGAGAAGCAAAATTGTGTACCGAATAGTGCTTCTGTAATTAGTGCTTATTCATTCGGATTGAAGACCGTTTTTATAGCGTACAAACATTTTTATGTGTGATTTGGAAACGCGTGCATAAGAATCTACTTGCCCCAGTATTTTTATTACGCTTTGAAAAATATAGGCTTTTGGGAGACACACGGAATACTACCACTGTCAGGCAACAGTAAGGAACTTATGGTACTGTTACGCATGTGTACTTATAAGTTAACTTGAGCTACTATGAGTTCAAAAACATATAATACAAGAAGCAAAAACATTGGCAGTCTTTGAACAACTCACCAAAACAAACAAAAAATGCAGTAAAGTAGATTGATAGCAAACATGTAATTAATCTTTTTCTAAGAATAATTGGTGCCAAGTAAAAAATGGAAGTAAAAATAGATTTCCTCAAAATTGTGAAAATTTTCGTTTTGAGGTTGATAGACTCTAAATTGCTATACTCAAAATGATCAATATCAAATTTGCTAAGGGTCTTTTTTAGTTTAGAATCATTGGAAGAATTTGAAAAAAAATATATGGAGCGGAAAACTTATGGATTGATTAATTTTCTTCAAACTTTCTCCTTCATGAAAATTATGAAAAAAGTGTGTGAGGTACTGTCTACCTAGGTAAAATTATAATCGCGAAAAATGTTCAAATTGAGATATTGGGTGATATGCATAAAGGTGAGTGAGTTCTCAGAAGTAGCGACTCCATATTGTAGCGAGTAACTACTCCTGTTAGGGAGAGCCTACTCGGTTTTGATATGCATAAAATATTTATCGAGAAACGGAGAGGCTACTCAAGTTCTAATGAAATTCTTGAGTAGGCACTCTGGTTTTCGAGTTCCGACTTGTATTTTGTTGTCTCGCCGAATTGGCAATTTCTCTATTGCGAGCAGTTACTACTGTATACCGGTAAACGTTTGTGTCGGTGGTGTTTAGGTCGATTATTATTTGTTCATTTACATGATGTCAACCTATTCTGAAGACCATTCATCTGAAAATCAAATAGTATTTGTTAATATAATTAAACATCCCGGAAATCAAAAATAAACGACGTAAGGCGGTTGAAGAAATAAAAGAAAAGGTAGAAGCCGAATTAGGAGTTAAATATAATGAAGGGCAGATTTGGAAGAAGATTCAAAACATAAAAACCAGATTAAATTTAGATCATGCTAGATACTTACTTAGACCCGAAAGCCATGAAGAGTTCTTGACATTGCATCTCTTCTAAATTGACCTCTTTGACGTATCACTCCATTTGCATAGTCGGCAGTATGTTGGTTATGTATTTCTTCTTGTTCGCCATCTCCCGGTATATAAACAGCAAAATCTTTATCATTAAGGTGCTTAGCCACATTATGCAAGATAAAACATCTCATGACAAGGGAGGGCACTTTTTCTGTATCGACGCGTATTTTGTTATGTAGAATGGGAAAACGCTGTTTTAGTTGAACGAAACATCTCTCTATTATAACTCGTTCTCTCGTAAACAGCCGATTATATGATGTTTGTTCTGATGTTTCTGCAATCCTAAAAGGAGTCATGAGCCAAGAAGCTATACCATACCCAGAGTCTCCCAACAAAACAGCACTAGCCCTATTCCATTTCATAACGTTGTATATATCAGAATTCTTCCATATCCGAGAGTCGTGTACAGATCCTGGCCAAGAAACATCCACACTTGTGAACTCTTCGTTTGAATTGCACGTTGCTTGTACATTTATACTAGCAAAGTTCTTTCTGTTCACATATTTGTCGGCATGCATAAACGGCTTCAGAATAGGTATATGGGTGCAGTCGATAGCACCAATAGCTGAAGGAAAATTGAACGTTTCTTGCCACTTATTTTTAGCATTGTGTAGATCTTCACATGAGGTTGGGAAGAATCTAATCCAAATATTCGACTTCTGCACAATGCGTGTTATAACGTTGGTAACGGTTCGGGATACCGTAGATTGATGGACACCAATATCTTCTCCTATGCCAATTTGAAATCCTCCCACGTATCGTAAAAAACCCTCATTCTTTCTATATTGCTCAAAGCACCGCCCCTATATTCTTCTGTCTCTCCAAGAAAATTGTTACTTTTTTAACTTACTTATTTTAACTTTACTAAACCGATATAAGGCCCGATAGTCTACTTCCCTTGATTCCCTACGATCTTTGAACACCTTTGAAGGCATAAATTCGGCCATTTCGTGAAGACATCCACTTCTTATAAAGCTGAGTCTACTACTAAGGTATCTCGCATTTCTTTAAGTATGTACTCAGCGGTCGGAGTGGACGCTCGCTTTTATGCATATAAAAATTAAAGTCGGCACTCAAGGAGCGAGTACAGCCTCACGGAAAGAGTAGGAACTTATGAGTGTGAGCTTCTACTTAGATGTTTATGCATATCAAATGGAGTGGCTACTTTAAAAATGCGAGTCAAAAGTAGCCACTCGCCTTTATGCATATCACCCAATGTTTTTTGAGTTTGATATGAAATGTACATCACAAAGAACCATGTCACTTATTTACTTTGTCTGTTTGACGATCTGTCTGTCTATCTGTCCTGAAGTTCTTGGCATTTTTCTATGCCAAGAATTGCACGCTTTTTGAAAAACGGCCCAGTAACGGCGAAGGAAAAAATGCAAACAAAAAATAAATATCTCATACTTAGTTTTTTGTCGTTTCAGATAATCGTGATCATTTTGGAAAAAAATATGGGGCGGGGGATTGTAGGAGGGTGAGGGAGGGCAGATCTTCAATTTTTGAAGTTACATATGTATACGCTCAGAATTCCAGTAATTCCAAGCAACCTATTAGCCATACTTGCCATACTTGACACACAATAGGTTTCCCCGTAAATTTGTGGCTTTTTTCACAGGATGTGACTTGTAGTGAACCTAGTAATCCTTTATGAGCTTATGATGGCGTTGCATACGAAGTGGATAACTGGAAAAGATTATCTACTTCCATGTCACCTCCTATGACTTTAGGCGATGAAGTACTGTAATTGCGAGAATATTCAAAAATCAGATATTAGAGATTTCTTGTCACATGACTCCTATATCTGTATCACTCATTTCCGTCTGCCTGTCAGTTCAGATACGGGCAGTAACTCCTGCTCATCTTCGATTTTTGAAAATTGGACGTTAGGTATTGCGGGGATGGGGGGTTAGTATCAGTGGAAATATGCCCTCTTATTAAAAGGTTTTTCATCTTTCTTATGTACTAGGCACATGTTAGACATAATAGTCACTGAGATTTTGTTTTAGATTTATTTTCTATAGTTTGAGATGTAGATATGTGAACATATAAAAAGTTTCGACACCACTTGAGTTGCTTAAATAGTTTTGACCAATTCCCTTCTTGAAATTTTGGAATGTTGGTGTTTTTGAGCCGTGCAAAAAATAAGACCTTCTCCTTAAGGCTTATAATCAGGTAAATCATTGCTAAACTTAATATATAGTGCTTTTCAAAAAGGTCCTCCCCCTACTTATTTTTTAAACGCAATCTGAAACTCGGGGCGATAAAGTTGTTTCATAAACATCATATTTAGCGTAAAAATGACAGTTGAAAGTCTCTAACGAGTACATTATAGCAATGAAATATAAAAGCGGTATATTTCAAAATGGCGCACTGGCAGACTGTCAAACTTTAGCATTTGTGTACATCGACTCGCTTATAACTCATCAACCAGTCATCAAAACTCGTGTGTTATATCAAATTTCCCTCTTCGGGAGCATCCGAATATGCAGAATGCGGAACATCCCGTTTAAGCAAAAATGTGAAAATCTGTCAATTTCTTTAATAGGAATTTCCCATATTTTATGGCACACTCAGATAGACTGTTCCAAACGAAGAAGATTGGAATAACCATAGCATCTTGATGGGAGCGATCCAATGTACAAAATCACTTTGCTTGCGTATCCAAGCAGTCTGGCCATTTGGAAGACAGTAGGTTATAAAGTATTAACTAATGGCCCATGAAATTTTCAGCTAACACTTTAAAGGATGGCGAGTACCAATCAAGAGAGTACAGAACTGACGTAAAGAAATAGATACAGACAAAAAAAATTCAATCAAAATGGGACAACAAAATACATTATTACGAGTATGACAGATCTAATCTCCGATTGAGACATTAGTACAAGCAGATAAAATCGATGATGTGAAATAGATAAATCCACTTACCAGCCCTTAATCCCATTAAATCAATCACTATATCGTTCCTTCAAATGCTTTTTTGTGTACGTGAATGTATATCGTATTACTGATAAATAAAATTTAGATTTTTCTTATTCAACATACTTTTCTGTCTACTCATATTTTATTAATTTCAGTTAATGTAGAATATTATGTTTAATGTATGTTATGTATTCCTTAGTATTTTATGTTACATGCTCATGCAGTTGTAATAATGGATACCGAATCAAATATTATTAATATTATCATGCTAAAAATATATTATAATGTATTGGTAACTTTTTGAGTTTTCTTTATGAATGATGAGATGATATTTTTAATACTGAGCTACGGAACAACTGAACTCATCAATTTCATATATTTTCAGCAAAATACTAATTCATTTTTTAAAGCTTTTGGTTGATGCTTACCACCCTTATGCTAAAATGTAGTATTCATGAATCAAATCAATCATCCCGAATTTCAGATTTCCACCCTGGCCCGCTCAACAAATAAAGTGAAAAGCACTGTATTTAGTCCACTATATATTCTGGCTGTTGTGAGTTGTTGAAATAACTGGCATGACGCCAGTATTTTAAGAAAATGGCGTCAAGTAGATTGACTTTGTATGTCCCACGCCTTCGAAACAACTTCTAGTAGAATTTTCCATGGAGTGCAATGATACTATACCGGTAATAGTTCGTCAACAATGTTTGATTAGTACGTAGAATTCAACATAAAAAAATTGACATACACCCTTCTCCACCCTCCTATAGCCCACACCCTCCAATGTTTTTTGGAAAAAATGGCCAGGACACTCTGAAACGTCAAAAAAAAAGGTTTGAACCGACTTTGGCATAGTGTAACCTTATGTGAAAATTTTATTAAAACTAATATTATACATCGTACTATCAAGAAACATGTAAATCTTTCCCCATTAGTCAAAACCAAATGAAATTCTCAACACAAAGGTGCCACAATCAGCGTTTTGTAGGTTATGAATGCACATAACATGAAAATTCGTTCTAGCAGGGTCGAATCCTGCAACTGTATGTTTCGTGAAACGCTCGAAAACTTGGAATTGAACATTTTGTAGAAACAAAGCTACTGTTGAAACAATTACATGTAATATACGCTGATCAAACAGCTAATATTATTCAAATCAATCCCATTTGCATCAGTTGACGCCACTGGCGCACATTGTTAAATTATTGCCATTATGAACCAGCAACATGTAGCGGAAACAATTTGCCTTCGGATCAATATATTGTATTTAACAAATAGAGGATCGAATTATGCTTTCATTGATAGTTTTAATAATAGATGCTACGATGATATGCCTCCCATTAGATGCTATAATGGAGAATATACACGCTGCGATGAAGATTACAATATCGTCCCAGTAGCCTGTGGACAGGAAGAAGAAAGAAAGAACGGGGCGAAATGGGAGTAGATACAGCGATTGTAGTCAAAAGGTTATTTTGGAAAAACGAACATAGATAATAAGGAAAAACATTTGGATTGGCTGCAACAATTGTCAAAGTTTGTTTCCTTATTTTAAGCAGTTAGATACAAATGGTTTGTACACAAGTAAGAATTTCAAAAAATATGATAAACGTACCTACTTCAATATAAACAGGGATAATACACAGGAAAAAATTACAAACCTAATTAGACATGAAAAAAGTTTCATTAAGATTAAATAATGTCATACAAAAACTCTCTCTCAGTTCATTAATTTGTGTCTTATGTAAACTATTCGCAGGGACTGATTTTATGCTAATAGGCAATTTGTTGTAAAACGAAATACACTTGAAGATGGGTGAAGTGATGTTTGTAATAAATTGCGATACCTCGTGTTGATATTATGGCGCAAAGACCTCAAATTCATCAAAGAGCAACCCAGCCCACATAAGACAGTGTGATATGTAAATATATGGTAGAGTCAATACTCGCCCTCTGATAAATGTAGGTTTACAATACTCTCTAGGGGTAAGATTGAACAGTAGTTCGAAATTCGCTTCTGAGGGATGATCAGACAGATACATGCACTGCTTTTGCCCCAGCGCAAAATATTGAGCAACGTATCGTCGCCAATAACACGAAGTGGCGTATCTCAGAAAAAACAAAAAAGTCGATTTTATTACTTAAAAAAGCTTGCTCTTTAATATCACGAAGTGGCATAAGTCAATTTCTAATACTTTCAGAGTTATAGAAAAATCATATTAGACTTATTTCATTTTAATAGGAAATTAAATTTCACGAGAGAGCTTAAGTCCTAAGTTACGCCAATTTGTGAAATTATAAAATATACATATAATTCTACATCGTAACTATCTTTTTAACTTCACCTTCAGCACGAATACAGCTTTTTCAGTTTAAGAAGACAAAAACTTAAGTTAAAAAATATTCCCCTCAAAGTTCTGAGTGCAGACTCAAAAATTAATACGAAAAAAATATGTGGATTTGTAGTCGCTATGTGAAGGAGATATACCGTTAGTTCGTTTACAGGAATATCAAAGATTCTGTTTAATAATAATAATAATATTAATAATAGTAATAATAATAATAATAATAATATATTTCCATTCGACTTGTACAAACAAGTATGGGAAAGTGTCATAAATAAATAAACATTACACTGAATGGGTTGAGTATACATATAGATATGTATATCTATATATATACTTTCGCATCTTAAATTTACATAAATAAATCACGTCACATTATTAAAAACATATCTAACAATATTAGAGTACATGAACAGCACGACAAGAGCACGATAAAATGTAAATTAAAATTGATGATTGAGGTACTCGTCAACAGAGTAAAATGGATATAACAACAAATCTCGTACTTTGCGTTTGAAGACTGAAATAGATACTATGCCCTTAATCGACACGGGTAAGTGATTAAACAATCTCACAGGTATGACAGAAGCCCCTTTGGAGATAGAAGGCAAGCCTGTGAGTAGGTATAACTACATTGTGGTTTGTACGGAGGTTATAACCAGAGGTGATAGCCACATCATTTCTGGAGACATAGCTTCCCTAATTTTCTTTAACATAACCGACACACTTATACAACATACAAGGAGTATACTGTCATGATCTTCAGGTAACTGAATAATTCTCTGCATGAAGGCCTGGAGTTTTTAAGCAACATGGTTCTGATAATCCTTTTTTGTACTATAAATAATTCGCCAACCCTGTTACTACCAACCCAGCAACAATTCAATAGCTTAGTGTGGAATGGACGTGAGCGAAGTAGTAAAGCTCAGTACTTACGTGAAGTCGAAGCTGCCATATAATGAATGATTGGGTTGACAATCGCTTGATCAAACACTCAATATGTTTACCAAATGTTAGCTTAGTATTTAAATAAACACCAAGGAATTTTGTGTAGTTGTTCTGTCTTAAGTTATATTCCTCACCATAAACACGTAGGCTGAAATTTAAATCTATACTTCTGAATAGAACTACATCAGTTTTTTGTGAGTTTAAGATAAGGCCATTGGAGTTACAATAATTTCTCATTTGACAGAAAGCATTATTTGTAAGTGTACCCAATGAGTGAGGAAAGGAAGCATGAGTACTGTATGTAGTATCATCTGCAAAAGGTGTTTTGAATACGCCAGGACAAGAAGTCGAAATATCGTTGACAAACAAAATGAATAACAAAGGTCCTAAAGTGCTCCCTTGAGGCACCCCTGTTGATACTATCTTGGCATCAGATTTATATGATTGAAAGTTATTAGTGATTTTTTTTTAAATCTTCCTCATGAGTAATAGATGAAATAGTAATTATTAGTTTGTGCGTCTTCAACAAATATTATTATATCATTATTATTTAAGTAAGTATTTTGCTTGTGCTGTCATATTTAACTTTAATAATTTTAGATACTGCGTATACCTATTTCGCCATAATAATCACGGTTCACCATTTTGTAACCATCTTTTTGAAATTTTATTAGTTTTTATTGTTCGTCACCTCAATATAACACCAACGTAACTAAGTCTTTATTCTATGAATTACGACCCTTCAATTTCACAAAATGACGTATCTACTTTTTTGGAAATTTTGGACACATAAAACGAAAAATGGATTAATCATTGCTCATTTTTGAAAAGCTTGTAAACATGAGCAGATATACTCACAAATTCAATTATGTAGCAATAATTTCAGCAACAACTCAAATCTCGTGAAAATATTAGAACGCTCTCCTGTAAAATTGGAAAAAATTAGATACGACGATATGTGAGTAGGCCAGGGCATAATACACAGTTTTGTAACCGCCTCTATCAAGGCAGTTCTTTAGCTGACTTAGAGCATAAAAGGCACTTTTTAACTTTTTACAAAGACTGTCGATCGTTGTGTTCCAGTTTAGAGAATAGTCCCAAATGCATCCTAAGTATTTCACGTCATCAGCTAGGTTAATATTTATACTTACACCTGGATCTAGAGATTGAGGGTTACTCAGATTGTATTTTATTGACATTGTCTTCAAGTTATTTAAAAATGATTGATTTCGGATACACCAAGCATTCATTTCATCTATGACTTTGGTGGTTTTTTCCAATTAATGATCAGCTATATCTGATACTATATACAGGGTGTTCCTTAATGATATGCAAATATTTTAAGGCTGTGAATCTACATGAAAAATTAATGTTAGTTTGCTTCATAAACTATGGTCCAAAAAAGTTGTCTTACAAAAACTCTGGGTATTGAAGTTTTAGGGAAAAAATGGGAATTAATTAATATTTTCAGAACCGCTTTAGATATTTCACTCATATTTAGTACGTAGTGAAAGTTAATAAAGTTGCATATTTTTCAATACAAACCAAATTTTTAGCTTTAACAGTGGCGTGCGTACGGGTATTGACTTCGATATTTTTCAAGAAAATAAATACTCCAATAGATTTTTGTCAAATAAGAATTATTTTTGAATTCCCCGTTCAATTTAAAACAAATGATCTCTCTTGAATTGTTTTCCTTCGATGCGCCATTTTTGAGTAAAAAAATAAAAACCGTTCTATTGTCTAACTTGCAAAATTATAATTAATTTCATTGGAAAAATTGGCCCCCTTCACTTAGTTTGCATGCTTCCGCCCTCCTTCTCATGGAATTGCGCACTCGTTAAAATATCCCTGGAGTGTTTTTTATTCTATCACAAGCTGCAACTATTCTTTCTCTTAATTCCTCTACAGTGTTAATGGGACTAAACTACTGTCTTAAGATAGCCCCACTAAAAGAAATCTGAACTGTTGAGGTCTGGGGTCCCTGGTGGCCATTCTTACTGCCCACCGCAGCCAATCCAACGATTTGGATAAGTGTTTGTAAATAATTACGAACCGCTACACTGAATTGTGTTTGCCTTTGTCTTTGACTTTGCATTGCTTGGCCTATCACTTCACCCATGCATGTGCCTTGGCAGTGCCATCGCCTTTAAGTTCAACTCCGCCTACAACTGGTTTTGAAGCCACTATATGTGAGGTCACCCCTCATAACTGGGACCTCCACTTCAAGCACCTGGCCATCCTCGCTTCAGTAAAGTCAAAATGGACCAGCGAAAGATAAGTTGATAGTTTTATAGCAGCGCCAAAGATGTAAAACTTATTTTGTTCTTTGAAACTTTAAAATTGTAATGTAATGAAAATGCTGTTTTTTTGTTAAATAAAATCTGTTGAATTTTTGTGTTCTGTTTGTTCTTCTATCCTCTAGCTATGCCAAGGTCGACACACAGCTAAACGCCTGTAGATGTCTTCATGCCACCGACTGAGCTACCGGAAGCTAATTGTAACCCCCTTTCTGTGATTGTGCAGAAAAGTTGGAATCTTCATTGCATTCCATTTTTTCTGGACTTTTTTGCGGAAAGAAAGCGTTACAATTGCGCTGGTGCACCATCATGCATGAACCACATATTGTTTCTTATTACTAACGGAACATCATCAAGCAGCAAAGGCAACTGTTGTTGAAGAAAATTGAGGTAAGTCTGTCCGGCAAGTCGTACCGGCAAGAAGAATGGACCAATAAAGTGGTTGCCAATAATTCCTGCCCATACATTAACCCTGTTGGAAATGGGTTTCGGTTACGGCATAGGGATTTTCTTCTGCCCACAAATGATTATTGTGGAAATTCTGAATGGCATTTCGAAAAAAACTAGCTTCGTCCGTGAACAGAATCATTGATTTAAATTGCGGATTTTGTGTAATTTTTTGAAGATACCACTGACCAAAGGTCACACGCCTTGTAAAATCAGTGGGAAGTAATGCCTGTACTCTTAAAATATGGTAAGGTTATAACAAAAAATCCACTAAAATTCTCCAAACAATTTGATGGAAAATATTTAAGTGTCTAGCGATCTTCCTCGTACTCGTTTCAGGATGTTCTTCGACTTCGTGCAGCACTGCTTCCTCAATTTCAGATGTTCTCGCACTTAGAGGTCTAGCTTCAGGTATTCCTTTTCGGTCAGAACCAGTTTCAACAAGACGACGATAAATATTAGAAAACGTTCGACAATATGGCAAAGCACGATCGGGATATCTCTGGTGATAAATCCGTCTGGCTTGCTCACCATTACCGTCGGCAAGGCCATATACGTAACGCATTTCCGCCATTTCTGCATTTGAATAATTCACCATTATTAACAAGATTGTAAAAACTAAATAATGAAAAAGATGTCACAGCGAACAGATTTGAATAACAGAGACTTGTCAGATGTCAAAAGCCAGTGTCATATTCTAGAGCAACTAGATATTTATTGCTAAATTGCATTCTTCAATTATTACATTAATTTTTTCGGACAATAGAACGGATTTTATTTTTTAACTCAAAAATGGCGCATCGAAGGAAAGCAACTCGTGAAAGATCATTTGTTGTAAATTGAATGGGGAATTTTTATTTGGCAAAAAAACATTGGCGTACCATTTTTTCCTTAAAAAATATCGAAGTCAATACCCTTTGGCACGCCACTGTTAAAGTTAAAAATTATTTTGGCATTGAAAAATACACAATTTTATTAACTTCCACTACGTACTAAATATCAGTGAAATATCTGAAGAGGTTCTGAAATTATTAATTAATTTCCATTTTTTTCCTGAAACTTCAACACCCCGAGTTTTTGTAAGGACAAATTTTTGGACCATAGTTTATAAACCAAACTAACATTAATTATTCATGTATGATATATGATTTGTCATCTGCAAAAATCAATGAACGTCATTCCTGAATGTATTCAGGGAGATCGTTGATGTAGCACATAAAAAGTAAAGGTCCTAAAATAGACCCTTGAGGTACTCCAGAATAAACATCAACAGTTTCCGAAAGCTCGCCATTGCATGACACAGTCATCATTCTGCTTGTAAGGTAGGAACCTATCCATTTCAGAACATTGTAAATGAATCTTGGAGCATTTACTTTTCCTACTATAAATGTCGGATATAAGGTATCGAAGGCTTTTGTTAAATCAAAGAAAATCGTTAGCGTAAGTATGAGAAGATGATGAGATTTGGTGAATTATAATGACATAGACCTGGAGCTGAGTTGTCGGCTTAGAGCTAGGGTTACTAGGACAAGGGTTTAATACGCCTTTATTTGAAAATTCGAGCGAAGACATGTATCCAATCTAAAGAAATGATTTTTAAATTTTGATTTGTCTTTATCAACGGCTAAATAAAAGCTTTTTTCGAAATATCTTATTCTTTTTTTTCAACTTTCAGTTTTTAGCGCTTTTCGTCTTACGTGACCGCATGGTGACTCACACGCACTACAGCGCCACATCAGCAGTAATGCCAGAACACTTATCTGGACAGGCACGCCTGTCGGTAAACACAGAGAGTAGAAGCGGGGACCCGTATCGAAGACATGTCTCTATTATTCAACTTTTGAGGGCAAACGCATGGGGAACTCTACTGTGAAACCTATGATGTGTGAAATATGTCTGGAAGTTGCGAGGTTGGGTGTAATAATAGACCTATAAAAATAGAAGCCTTGCTGAGGAAAAGTCATATGTGCCTATCATCAGATATGGCGGTGATGAGAAGTATATAATTTTAAAAAACACTATGCCGCTAAAAGATTGCTATTACTCAACATAATAAAAAATAAATGACTACAATACAGTTAAAAAAGCAATATAATACTTACAAAAAATTGATAGATGCGTTATAGAGTAAATGCATCCAAATTCAAGCGGTACTTAAAAATTTATAGAGGTGTCAAGGATTAATGGACAGACCAACAAAAATGATTTTCCGTAATATACATGTGACGTGACATATAAAAATAGTTATTTGTTATACACGAGAAAAAAGTACTAGATTTTCAGCTAAAATCTAGTATCTTTCCCGTGTAAAGTACACAACATTTTTCTGTGACGGGAAAAACGACGATTTTATATTGAAAAATTATATTAATACAATATTTAAGTCATAAAATTATCGATATGAAATTTAAATTTTGAAATTAGTAGGCTATGCTGTACTTATAGCGACAAAAGACCTGCGTTGCTAAGGAAACTTTGAAAGTAATCAAATAGCTGTCAATTTAGTTTTGCGATTTGATTTGAAAATTGTGAACTTGTGGTTGCTTACGAGTTATTTTTAATACTATAAAGTAAAAAATTCCGAGTTTTCTTTGACTCCACCGGAATTAGTAGAAGTAGGCAAAGTAGCTTCACAAAAACTATTGCCAGCTAAATGTGTTTATACAATATCCGGGAAAGAAGTACCCATTTTTTTCCGGGGAAAAAAGTAATTTCACAAAAAGTGACATTTTGTTACCTGTCAACAGAGATAAAATTTCAAATTTTTTCCCCGTCACAGAAAAAACATAGTTTTTTCGAACACCGTGGCGATAATAATACATCCTCACCAGTAGGCGTGAGAAGTAAAAGAACTTCTGTGATGTTATGAAGAAAATGATGCTAGGCTTTAAGTCTCACAAATGCCTTAACGGAGCGAAAATGGTTAATTATCTCCATCATTGATTGACGGAGATAATTAAAAGTACATTATAAATTCGAACTTTTACATAGCATGAGTACCCACTTTCACGATTATCATTGAATTAGCAAATCAAACGCAATTCCTGCTGTGACAACAGAATCAGAGGAAATGTCACAAGTCAAGGAAGATGTGAGAGAAAACCGGCATTGTTCAAACTTGATGGTCCATTGGCTGATACAGAAAGAAATCGGGAGGAAGGAAGTTGTTTCTCGAAAAAATCGTTTGTCTTCTTTAACCGCGTGTCTCATAGCTAACAACTTTCTTCTTCATTGTAGAACGGTGATCTGTTATAATGTACCTGAGCTTCATGCAATTATTCATCGATGACATGTTAAAGGCAACTAATGGTACTAATGGTGTTATTGTTGATTTTGTATCGAATATAGTCGTAACTTATATACCAAGATGATTTCTTAACAGCTTACTTCCTGATTGGCATACCTAGGTGTGGTTGTAAAGAAATTCTTTGTATCGTTCAATACTCAACGACTCAAAAAATAATAAATAATAGAATTCAACAGTGCTCAAATACATATCAAGAAATCTGCATCAAAAGACGTTCACATATTATTATAAAATCCAAATTTTACAAATTCATCAGGCACATGAAGAATGTGTGAAAATGAAGCACTTGGTGGACTTTAGACAAAAATACTGTCCTCTCTGCATTAGAGGTATAAGTATAAGATTTTTAATGTAATAATAATAATGTTGCAATGTTCCAAAATCACGTAACCTTTTTTTTACTATTTTGATCCTTGCATTACTCTTTATTAATGGTAGAGTGCCGATTTCTAGTCCAAACCCTTTTTAATGATTTTCTTTTTTCAAACTTCATAGTCTATTGATTGTGATTCTGGGATACCAGACCCCCAAGGTTGTAACGTTCCAAAATCACGTAAGCTTTTTTTCTTGCTCAAGGGGAAGAGGTGGTTTCCAGCAATATCAGCTGCAAAATAGTTCAAGGCAGCTTCAAAACAAAGCTGGATTAGCATGAATGGAGGTTCTCCGCAATGCCTTTTCACGCTGAAGGTTAAAATCCCATAAGAAAATGGACGGGGTAGCACCCAAACCAAAACAACTAAACGTAGGGTACCAAATAAAAGATGCTAGTCCATAATCTGGTGATTGGGAGTCTAATATCCCAGAATCTGGAAGATAACGAAACGACACCCACACTAAAATCTCTGCAGGAAAGTAAATGACGCAGAACACCAAACTTTTGAAAACAAGGTTAGATGAGTGGCCGTGAAGAAGGTAGGTTCGATAGGAAACCAAAAGGAACGGGAAAAAACCGATAGAGAAGCGTTTTGCCTAGGAATCGGCACTTTATCATTAATAAAGAGAAACTCGACTTACTGATTAATGATCAAAATAGTAAAAAAAGGTTACGTGATTTTGGCACTTTACAATGTTAAATAGAATTACGTACACCAAATCGTTATCTTACAATAAACATAAAATACCCAAAGGAGTTTGTACTTGTGCTTGGGTTCACATAAGCATGAAAAAAAATACAAATGAGTAAGTATGTTAAATAATGCAGGTGTTAAAATAAACTGTGTATAAATTTGTTTTTCTTTTTTAATATAAAATTGGGTGTGCTCAGAATATTTCTCCTTAAATGCAGTTAAAACCTAAATACACAAATTGATTTTAGTTTAATAATGCATTTTAATGTCCATAATTTTATGAATCCAGTTCCTTGGTTGCTGTAAAATCCATGACTTGATTTCTTTTTTTAAAATTTTGTTTTAATCAGTTTTATTGTTGCTGGAATATGATTGAAACATTTTGGGCATAAAGAGAGTTTTGTTTATACCTTGTTTGATAGTTGTGATTGATAGGATTTAGATGCACCTTATTTTTAATGTGATACTTTGTAAAAGTAGATCTGTCTAACGTCTGGGAGATTACCTTAAGTAAAGACTATCGGTTGCACATTTACTCTTTGATGATATAAAGGAGCAGTTTTAGTACCCACTTTTGTGCTATTTCAATCTTTTTATCTTTATAGAATAGGGTAAACAAGAGCTTGGTAGAGATTGTATAGATAGTCTTTGTTCAAAAGATCGTGAAAACACTTGGATCTTGGAGTAAGACGTCATAGTCTTTTCACTAGGACCTATGTGTGTGTATTTCACTTTAATAGAAGCATACTATTCCTGATCTTCCCCTTTTCACAGCTATGTACCGTATGTCCTACATTTAGTGTATTTCATTATGATGGGCAGCGTTGTTGAGCAAATGCTTTATTCAAACGTAGCTTGTTCTCGAGCTTTTGATGTGAACCATATTGGGACAAGTTTTTTAACTAGCTTAATATTTTTCCTGATCCATTTGCTCCATAGGCTATTCCTCTCGTCATCTTATTGGAAAAGGTATGCCTTCTATTGGCGATATCACAAGCTTCAAAATAATATCCAAAAAGCTCTCTTTACAAGTATTTTCATCCAATACTTTTGTAGTATACAGTCAATTTATTTCTTAATATCACGTTCCCTAAATTGAGAATAAACATGTTCCTAAACATATATACATGATAATACAAGCTCGTCCAAGAACTAGCATGATCTGCATGCAATGATCTGAATAAGTTTAACCAACTAGTTAAGTAAAATCTGTTGTTGTTCCGTAGTACTGAATTTCATGTTGTATTACCTAGTGAGACACAAATATTATGTAGAACGCGTGTTCAATGGGTAATTTCCGCAATAGTTTCACACACCAGATATCACGCGGCAGCTCGAAGTTTACCATAACAAAATTATCGCACAATGAAAATAAACAAACGTGATAGTAGCTTTCTAAAAGCGTGAGACAACCGCATTTGCGTAAACCCTAAGTAGCATAGGTAGACGCATAAAGGAATAACATAAATCAAAATCGGGTGTGCACCTTCTGTCCTTGAACCAGTGGTGTAGGGGAAATACGGGGGACTTTACCTCTTTTGCAATAAGGTGCTGTCTAGTTCATTTCGGTGAACTAGTTTAATCGGACTGTGTACTAGTTCTAGGAACTCCTTCGCGAACAAACTATCTTAAACAAGAATAATGTCAGTGAAAGCGTCGCAATGTGTTATCTGATCGCTGGAGTTGGGCAGCTTCAGGTGCTGTTAGTATTTGGATGGGTAACCGCTTCGGTACACCTCAATTATGGATTTTTTGATTTTTTTTCATCAATATGGACGTTTCAAATTTAAATTCTCAACGAAAAACTGTCGTAGTAGCTATATATGTATACGTTTACTAAGAGGATCAAATAATGTGGATACAATGTTGTTTTTTGTTTTTAGCAGTTCTCAAGATTTTTAATAAATAATACATAGGTATATCTGATCAGGGTTGACAAATGTCCTCCCTTGGGGATTAGTCTCAAGTTCTACTTTCTCTATTTTTCCCAAATGATCTCCACTACCAGTTTCCCACTATTATGGCACTACAAAGCTAGTTCGTTTACGACCATAGTGAAGTTTCCGAGTATTTATTACTACTGTCTATTTTCATATTATTATATATTATATCCACTTTAGGACTATTTTATTATAATTGCTAGGGATTAACATTTTGATTTGGTGAAATTTTGACATTTTTCGCTATGAAAAGAGGCTGGTATTTCTATACAATGATATCCACACTAATTGTAAGTATAGATTCTTTGTTCGTGATGAAGAAAACTACTCGAATAACATGATCGGACTCTTAATCATTTTGGGGTACATTCGGCAACAGCGCCTGGAAAGTCAATGCTGATATGTTCAGCGACAACAACGTCTAAGGGCGAAACCACAGTGGAAGCCGGCTTCCTGCCTACCGGCAACCAGCGCCGATCGGTGCCTATAAGCTTCTATAATAATATCATGTTCTTAAGTTGTCAATAACACAATAGAGGCAGGCTCAGGCAGTCGGCGTTAACGGTTTCGCCAGTTGTTAGAGCAGGTTGATGTGGATAATGGATATAGAAGTTAAGTTAAGACTGTGGAGGTCACACCAATTTATAGTTGAAAGGTCTCCAACTTTTTCCAGAATATAATTGCACGTTTCAAGATTCAATCTGGTTTACTGAAAAAAGCGGTCGGGATCATCTTTCAACGCCTTGAACAAAGGATGACGCTGGAGCTAAGCAATGTCGGGCGAGGTTAGTATATAGTGTTTTTTGTTTTTCATTTTTTTGTTTGTTTAAATAGAAGTTTTAAATACTCCACGTAAAATGTGGCTTACATAGTAGATATAGTTATAGATATACACGTTTTCTAACAATCTAAAATAATGTCCACTTTTGTTTTTTGCTTTCGTTGAAAAACGTTGTTGACTGCCATTCTTGTGATGCCAGCGGTTTTTTTCGACGGCTGAGCAAGCAGAAATAGACTAGAAGAAAATAAAGTTGAAAACAATAATGTTTTTAAATAAACATTTGTAGTTAATTTACTTTTGCATTTTTGCATTGTCTAAATTTATTCATGAGCCGCAATGGGTGATCTTTTTTCATAAGACTTAGGTAAATTTTATTTCTATCACCCCTTATAACTAACAACATTTATCATTTTCTTTATAACTTACAGGCAATCAGTTATACAACCTTCTGTTCCCGTTCGTAGTGAACGAGTAAACTAGTTTTTCAAGGAATAACGAACTAGTACACTTAGTTCAATCATAAGAATTGTTCGATTGAACTAGTGCATTCCTGAACTACACACCACTATACTTTGGACACAAGAGCGTATAGGTTCTTGAGGAGAGTTGGCGGGAGACATTACCTCAGATATAGGGAGATTCCACTCCAAGATATACGTAGTGATTGATAATAAAAAAACTGTATAATTAACATCAGATATCAAACAATATAACGTTTGTCTTGAAGTTAAAACTTGCTTTGAATAATACAAAATTAGAATAGATTTACAAAGAAACATCATTTTTAACGTAAATCACAAAAATAAAAGGTGCTCTGAATTATCAAATACAAAAACTCTAAAATGGTAATTCTTATTTAGCGACTCTGAAGATCAAATGATACAAACTTCCAGATCACTAAATCAACTTTTGTCGAACCTTTTAAGGATAGCCTGCAGTGTGAATCGATAGGAGCTTAAATTGTATCAAAACTGTTTTTCTCAAGAAAGACTCATTTCAACAAAATCAAACGCAAGTGCATTCGTTGGCTGAAGGATCACACTCTCTAAGAATATGAAATGGAAACACCATTACATAGGCAGCAATATTTTGTTAGTTCTAGTCCAGTCTTGGTGATCTACATGAGCTCTTTTCGAAGGACATCGCCTTATGTTAACCCAACTGGTTATTGCGCTGTCAAAAATTTCGTTGACCCCCGGGTAAGGTCTCACATTTTTACGTGCATTAAGTCCCCCACCTCATGTCTTTTTGAATGTGTTAATGGTTTTCCAAAAAACTAGAAGACATGACAAAGAATTGCTATATCCACACTAAATAAACATACCAAGTAAGGCGTTTCGATAGCTGTAACTTCATAAATATTTGTGAAACTATCATGAAATTTTAAAGGTATTATAATAGGTATGTTTAGTGAATAAGCCCCGAGAGAGCCCCGAGAACTTTTCTTGTCATATAATAAAAATATATTTTTTTAAACACTACCGTTGCCTTTATTAAGAACCCAAGTATCCAAATAAGGGTTTTTAATAAAGCCACTCTCAAAATATAAAACAAGACTGTTGAATAAACGAAGTTATATTTCTAATTAATATACTCAATAATGATATTTGGTTGGCGGTGGCTGGTGAGTCTGTATCCTTTTTCATTTGTATTGTAGATGGGATGGGGCTGATTTATTAAGTTTAGTTTAACCAGTAAGGTGTCTATAACAATATATACGTACTTATTCACTTTCTGTGCCCTTGCTGGATTTAAAACCTGTGCTTTCCTTTGGCGAATATTTTCGTCTCAGTCCAAAAAACAATTTCAACCACTTTCTACCTACCATTCTACTGTCTTCACTAAATGTGTGACGAATTTTTTGTCATTAACATAGGAAAATACGGATTTTCGCAAAATCCTCGATGTAAGGGGCATTCGTGCCTCTGATAATAGGATTATCGTTGAGCATAGTTCATCTTCCTGCTACCTAGACAAAATCTTACGAGTACCAAGTTTTCTCTCTCGCACACCTGTATGAAAATGATTGCGAAGTGCTCTTCGTGGAATTTGGTATTCTCTGGATAGACGATTCACCGAAATTCTACTGCTTATACTATCCAGTGCCTGTACAAGCACTTCGGTCGACCACAGTGCCATCTTCTTAGAAGGCATAGTATCTGAAAAAAAAATATCACCTTGATTTGAGACGCCTCCGATACAGGCCAGTGTGTTCCTAATAAGGCCAAGTAATCTCAAATATACAATTTACAAAATTGAAAACATTCAAAACCGCAACAGCAAATAACTACCTGCATATGCTTTATAGACTTACCTGATTGAATTAACAAGAGATTCCGAAAAAAGAAGCCGACAACATGCAAAAGACGGAGACAAATTTAAAGCAGAAACTTTATAAGGCACATGCTGAAAACCGACGCTGTCCTACTGCGCCATCTAGCGCCGCTTCACAGCTGCTAAATTTATGGTTGCTAACTGCTCTCAATAAATTCGTGGAACTGCAGAAATCTTTAGTTTTAAATATTAATAGTTTCTGAGAGATGGACGCATGGCCTTATTAGGTGCTTGGCCTTCTTTGGTACAGGTACCTTATAACAATTTATTGTTTTTGGTAAGTGGGAACTAGTCCTAATAAAGAACTCTCGATAAGACGATCAATACCTCTAGATGTTGGTATAACATTTTTATTTATGCAGCATTACATACGCTACAATTTCCTTTATTAACCCCAAAGCATAGGCGAAACACCTAAAGGAGATGGCCCATTCATTATGTCAAATGTCTTCTGGTCAAATTTTCTAAAACATTTGAATGTTATTTATTCCCCATGGTTGTGAGGTACTAGTATCCACGGTTTTCAATTTAATGGAAAAAAATCAACATTGAAATTTCTATTCCACAGGCTACAGCATAAATGACTTGCTGGATTTTGACATTTTAGTTGTCTCTACATGTCTTGACAGCGTAAGTGGCACTGGGTAGGATACTAAACTTTTATAAAATCAAAATGGTGGATTTTAATCGAAAATTTCAAATTTGAAATTCCCATTCTACGAGGCTGCTTCTTAAATGGCTTCATGCGTTTTGAGATATGAGGTGTCTCTAGATGTGCGACTGACATTGTCTGATGTCTGATTTTAATTCAACTATGAAATTCCTGTTTCACGGAATACAATTTAAACAGCTGGATAGATTTTGACATACGAAGTGTCTCTAGCTTTATAAGAGTCCAATTAATACTGGGCGTAACAAAATGCTATAAAATAAGGATGAAGTATTCCACTAAAGTGATTTTGATATTTGCGACATCCTTAGATTCACGTTGATTACACGATTCATTTTCGCGTTTCGAACAAATACCTGTTAGGTAAAATTTTACTTCTCAAGCGAAAGCCAGGGGGCATATGCTTCCCCTTGCCCCCTAACGGGCATCCTTGAATAATTACTACCTTAGAGTCGCGTAGTCTGGTGTTGTAAGAGACTTTTCTGAATCAAAATTTTTCTTGATGTAAGACGAAAGGTTTTTCCTTCCAAGGACGTCTCAGAAGTTTTCTATAGGACTCAAGTCTAGATCTCAAGCTGGCTATGGAGTCCATTAAACTGACTCCATGTTTACTCTTAAAACTCGAACCTGATCCTAAATTGTTACGGCGCTGGTTTTACGCAACGTGTGGTAGCAGCATTTACTTCTTGTCTACTCTTAATGACCACTATACATAGCAACAATTAGAAGCAATTCGTGGTAATTATTTATTTCAGCGATCTTAAAAGAGATATTTATTATGTAGGAGTTGCTAAATAGCCGCAACGTAATTATGATTAGAAAAATATTTTAAACGGTCATGGAAGCTCGTGCGGCCTTCGTACAAGAAAAATCGCAAATAGCTCGGATCATTATCGGAAATATTTAATCAATGACTAAATCGACGCAGGAATATTGACCGATTATAGTCCAGCCAAAGTAAATGACGTCTATACTTTGTTGTATCAGTATTTCTGTTATTGTGTATTTGAATACCTGAAAATACATGTTTTTCTATTTGTTACTTCCTATCACAAATCTGGCGAGGAAGTATTTTGGGATATTATGTATTTAGGATATTATTATTACTTGTATATCACGAAAAACCATGTCACTCATTTGCCTCGGTCTGTCTGTTTGTCTATCTGTTGGCCTCTCCGCTAATTTCTGAACTTAAACATTCCAGGATAACTTTGAATTTATGTACCTCAAAAATGAAGCACTAGCGGAACTAGATCGATATGGACTTTTCTTCTTAACATTCATTTGCTTCGTACCTGACAAATATATCTTCCATTGGGACAGTCAAGAGATTTAATTGCGGCTGGCCAAAGATGAGCTGATGTATTCTGGCAGCGCGTAGCTGAGCGAGTTTGAGTGCACTCTGTGGCGCAGACCTTCTGTTCCGTGGAGTAATCGATGTGCAGGTGATACGGCTTTTCTTGCATCCAGACATAGCATTTTAAAAATCTCACACTCCAAATTGAGGGCTGTCTAAAGGAATGGCGCATAAAGGTAAATGAAAGTAAGTTCACACACGTAACATTCACCTTATGTAGAAGAACTTGTCTACTAGTAATAATTTACTAATTCCACAATTAAATGGAGTGAACTGTCTCAGTATCAACTTAGTCAGACAGCTTAAATGCACATTATCTCAAAAAATTGCGTCAACGCCGTCATCAGTACATAAAGGATTAAGTTCAGCACGACCTAAACATTCTGAGAAAAAATAGTTAGTGACATGTACAATAGAGAAACGGATCAAGTCAGCCAAACTGGACTATACAATCCGTAGATAGACATTTTTTCCTTGCTCTACCGATAGTTACCGTTCATCTGGCAACGTTGCTCCTTCTCATATCGTCAGACGCGGAAGCTTCCACCTAAGCACCGTCGTAGCTCGAACCAAACGATCAAGCAGACCGTTACGCCAGGCGCTGAGCTCAGATAGCAGAAGGACACGCGTATCAAGAAAATGTCTCTATCATTACGTTTTAAAAACAAATGTACGGGAAATTATGATGTCTGAAGTATGGCTAACAGGTGTAGGTTGTTTTTATACTTAAACCACCACAAAGGCCTAAGGCCTAAGCACCCAAACTGATACAAAATTGAGTTATACCCTCCCCCATTCCTCTACAGTCCCCTACCCCCTAATTTTCTACTTTTTTATGTTTTTCGAAAACGATCAGGATTCTCTGAAACGACAAAAGATGTTTGAGCAATATTAATTTTCTTTCGTTTTTGGACATTTTCTTTACCGCCACTGAGTCCTAAAAACCATAAAACTGTTTCCTTCTTGGCATAGTAGTAACCTTGTCTAAAAATTTCAACCAGATCCGACCACTACTTACCAAGTTCCCAAGGATTATTGGACAGACAGCCAGGCCGACAGACTGACAGATTGGCAGACCAGTGGCGTAGGAAGTACAAGGAAACAAATAAGTATCAAACTCAGAGCGATGTATTGAATTATTTGTAGGAAACCTAAACTGTCATTGGCAACAATCTATTACTCTGAAATGCTTTGTTTCACCTCTAATGAGGAACTTAGATGCTAAAAAGTATTAATCAAGTTAATTGGCCACTAAGTAAAAAGTTGATGGTGTTTTATTGAGAATTGAGGGTTTGGGACCAAAAAATGTCGCCAAGTAGGCGTTTCGTGTTACCAAGGACGGCGTCTTCTGAAATGAGGGAAGAGGCCGGAGAGGTTGGAGATGATCCGTTTAGGGTAAAATCAACTTACTACTGTTGATAGATATTGAAAAAACGGATATCTAATTTTTTATTCAAAAACAATTTGAAGCGAAAGCTGCCCAAATTGACCCCTAGGTAATTTTTCCTATAATGTAGGCTACAGTAAATTTTTTGGTGCTATCATTTGATTATTGCTTCCTAATGAAGTTCAAACTGATGACATGAGAGGGCTGGAGCGTTTGCCATTGTTTTGAGAAACGCGTTTGATCTAATAACATGAAAACCATAGAACCTATGTAAAAAATAATAAAAACAATTTTATGTGGAACTAAGTTCTTTATGATTTTGCATTTAAGAAAATTTGTCGTATAGTTAACAGGTTACGAGAAGATTAAGGTAAAGGTACATGTAATGATATTTTCGTTTACAGCGACTGCATTAATATTATAGGCGTAAGATTACTATCCTTCTTTGTACAGTTTAATTTTTTCTACAAAGGGGTCGATTGCGTTTTTACGACAGCATGATAATTCTTCAAGTATAGAGAGCGATAGTCAATTTTTCGTCACGAGGAAAACTCCGCACACTACGTGCGATGTCAATGTACCTATGATCAAGAATACAATTTTCGAGTGAATCCGCTCTTTTGCTGCGACGGCTAGGTATGGAAAGTATAATATTTTCGGATATCATATCACGTCCATAAAACGTTAAGCAACCGGACGCTGAAGTTTTACACGTTTAGGGACTTTCGTAACTTTAATGAACGTACCTTTTATGATTTATTTCATTCGACTCATTGGGATGATATTTTTCAATTAAACAGCGTTAATGACATGGTAAATTTTTTAAATAGCAACATACTAAATTTATTTGTTAATTGTGCACCTATAAGAACACTTAGAGTTACTAAGCCACCAGCTCCTTGGCTAACATACAATATTAAAATGATCAATAAAGCTAGGGATAAAGCGTATCTAAGGTTTAAAAGAAGTAAGTCAACTGCCCACTGGAAGTATTATACTTCGCTATACTCGTCCAATTAGATCACACACGTAGTAACACCATTTATGCTTTGTCGAGCACAACATTTTTAAAGGTACCCCGTATACAAACAAAATACCTATCTATCTTGCGTTTCTTATCGGCCCAGGCATATGAATCATTACACTGTTGTGCTTCGTCGAGTACGGACCGGTTTATTTACATTTTGGTGGAAATTCGTGAAATGCCGAAGCGAAAAACAAGTAGTGATGCTGCAAGATTGGAGAGAAAACGGCGAAAACTAATTAAGAGTTTAGAGAAAATTGACAAGAAAAGTCGGCGAGGTGATAGGTGTAAGAGCACTAGTAAGTTGTTTTTAGGTAAAATCGTTAAACCTAATGTATTAAGAATGGGCTAGAACCGTTAAAGCCTTTTGCAGTTTTCACATAACGTGAAAAACATATAAATAGGGTAAAACCGTTAAACCCAGGACATATTCTACAGAATATGTTAAGGATATTGCATGCGCAAGTAGGTGAGGACTGTATATATTTTTTATGTGAATCCAGCTCTGATTCTGATTCATCAGGAAGTATAAGCAGTGTATATAGTACGGGACAAACGTATACACATTTAGAGCCAGAAGTCATAATCAATGAGGCAGAGAGGTCTCCTCCTGTAATTGAAGAACAATCTCAAGATGAAAATCTGGAAATTCCGTCGGGAAGTGAGCCAGTATTAGGAAGCGAGGTTCACAAATCTCTGGCTGATCGATGGACCAAGTACGTGACATTAGGTTTAGAGAAATCGGACAAGGAGGAGTTGGACAAAAAATACCTGATTCCCAAAAATATTCCTTACTTACGAGCCCTTTTGTTGAACCCGGAATTGGAAGCAACCTTAGGTGATCCTGTCAAAAAAGAGGACAAATATGTTTCTACTATTCAGAAGCATGTGGGCGTAGCACTGGCTGCCATCGCAGGGGTAATTGATGGTATGTTGAAAGAAGATGTAGCAGCACCGGATGCAGCCTCGATGGTTTTTAAATCCAAAATGTTACCCAGTGTGGTGGACGCTGGCAAAATTTTGTGTGGCGTTTTGCACATGATGTCCACAAACCGGAAATATCACGTAGAAGGGCACTTAAACTCTACAGTGAAGAAAATCGTCAGAGAAAGTAAACCTGACGAATTTTTGTGTGGTAAAAATTTTGCCGATAAATTCAAAGAGGTTAAGGCCCAATGGAGAACGGGGAAAGAAATGAAGAATGCTCATCCATCTTCGTCAAGACAGCTGCCATCTACCTCAAATAACGTTTTTCCTGATAAGTCCTTCAGAGGTAACCTCATGCAGAGACCTTCGGTATCTTTAAACTACCAGCCTCACTTCCACAAAGGAAGAATGAAAGGTCGCCCTCAAGGAAGAGACCGGGCTCAAGGGAAGGATCGCCACGACAAAGTGTACCAGAGACGCAATTACCAGTAATAGAGGTGGGTACCAGTGTATATGGTGGCAGAATAAAACATTATATGGCAAATTGGCGGCAATTTACTCAGGATAAGACCATTTTGTCGTGGGTCAAGGGATATAAGATGCCATTTTTCAAAAATCCTTTTCAATATAGTTATCTTCCAAAGAAAATGCAGGACGATGAGATAAGACACTATTCCGCTGCCATCTTGGATTTAGTGAACAAGGGAGTAATCAGTCAATGTCAACCAGTAGAGAACCAAATTTTATCTCCCTATTTTCTTATACCAAAAGCCGACAAAACAAAACGTTTTATATTAAATCTAAAGTATCTCAATAAGTTCTTGAAAGCACCTCATTTCAAATTGGATAATTATAAATCTGTTAAAGATTTAATTTCTCGAAATATCTACATGGCTACAATCGATTTAAAAGATGCCTATTATATGATACCAATAAATAATAGAGATAAGAAATTTCTTAGATTTAAATTTGCGGAAAAACTGTTTGAATTTAATTGCTTGCCTATGGGTTTATCTACG
This sequence comes from Acanthoscelides obtectus, assembly GCA_963669975.1. Taxonomy (NCBI): domain Eukaryota; kingdom Metazoa; phylum Arthropoda; class Insecta; order Coleoptera; family Chrysomelidae; genus Acanthoscelides; species Acanthoscelides obtectus. The sequence continues at coordinate 80,032,642 of CAVLJG010000006.1, forward strand.
GCACCCTATGTTTTCACTAAGCTTTTAAAACCAATATTTAATTATTTTAGGCAACTCGGAATCCTGGGTATAATTTACTTGGATGATATTTTACTGCTAGGAAAAACTAAAAGTGAAGTAGATAAGAGTATAGCTATAGTGTTGTCCACTTTGAGAAAATTGGGTTTTTTAATAAACTTTAAAAAATCAAAAATTGACCCGAGTCAAGTTTGTGAATATTTAGGATATGTTTACAATAGTCAGAACATGACATTTTATCTTCCCAAACATAAAAACAGGCAATTTTAAATGCAATTAATACTTTTGTTAGGAAGAGAACATGTAAAATAAGAGAGTTATCAAGTATTATTGGATTGTTAGTTTCAGCTTGTCCGGTTGTACAATACGGATGGTTGCATATTAAGAGATTAGAACGAGCAAAATTTTTGAGTTTAAAGAGATTTAGAAGTTATAATTCTAAAATTATACTATCAAAGATTATTTGTAGGGAACTATTGTGGTGGAAACAGACAATAGACACATCTTTTAATGATTTGGGTAGTAAAGAATATGCTTACGAAATTTATACAGACGCTTCCAAAACGGGATGGGGGGCTGCATGTAATACAGAAGTTACCCATGGGTTTTGGGATCAAGAAGATATGAAACATCACATTAATTTTCTCGAACTTTTGGCTATTCATTATGCATTGCAGTGTTTTGCTTCAGAGTAAAAAAACTGTAACATTCTTCTGCGTGTAGACAATAAAACGGCCATAGCCTATATAAATAAAATGGGAGGCATACAATTTGAGAAATTGAGTAATCTAAGTAGACAAATATGGCTATGGTGCGAAAAACGGGAACTAATGCTCTATGCTTCATATATACCATCCAAAGATAATATAATTGCTGATGAACAATCGAGAATTTTAAATATTGAGATGGAATATTCGTTAAATAGTAAGAATTTTTCTAAAATAGTAAAACAGTTTGGTAAGCCTAATATCGATTTGTTTGCATCTAGGATAAATGCTAAATGTAATACTTATATTTCATGGTTGAAAGATCCAGGAGCCTTAACATCTGATGCATTTACAATTAAGTGGGATAAATCCTGGAAATTTTACGCGTTTCCTCCTTTTCCCATAATTGGACGGGTTTTGAATAAGCTAATTAAAGATAAATCTAAAGGAATACTTGTAGTTCCCTACTGGCCCAATCATTCATGGTTTTCTTTGTTTCTAAGACTTTCGTCAACAAAACCCTTAATTTTTAAACCCAATAAAAGCTTACTTTTATCTCCATTTAGAACCAGCCATCCATTTTGGAAGAACATACCCCTAGTGGCGTCGATATTATCCGGGGATCTTTTGTAGAAAAAGAAGTTCCTGAAGAAGCTATACCATTAATGATTAAATCATTAAGTGAATCTACATTGAGGCAATATAGTGGTACTCTCCGTAAATGGTGGGTTTACTGTAAGGAAAATAGACTGAGACCATACGTCGCAAGTGTTGGTCATATTATCTCCTTTTTAAGCCTTCTCTTTGAGACAGATATTTCTTTTGCGACATTAAATGCTCATAAGTCTGCCTTATCTTTAATTTTGAATATCTCATCTACAGATGAGCAATTAATTAAGCGTTTTTTGAAAGGTGCCTTTCGGGAAAAACCTAGTTTTTCTAAATATAATATTACCTGGGATCCTATAGTAGTATTGGATTATATTGAAAAATGGTATCCATTAGAAACCTTGTCACTAGAAAAGTTAGTAAAAAAGTTAGTCATTTTGTTAACGTTGGCTTCTGGGCATCGAATACAAACTATCTCTAAAATTAAAGTTAAAAATATAGTACATAGGGAGAACGGTATAGATATTTATATTACCGATATGCTAAAAACATCAAATTATAATCGTCAACAGCCAGTGCTAAAATTTGATATATTTATCGAACGTCCTGATTTATGTATTGTAAAAACATTAATTAGGTATTTGGAAATAACTCAACCAATTAGGGGAAACGAAGAATATTTAATTTTAACCTATCGGAATCCTGTTCATATAGCATCTCCGCAATCTATAAGTCGCTGGATAAAAGATGTAATGAAAAACAGCGGTATAAATACTGACCAATTTAAAAGCCATAGTGTCAGACATGCAACAACGTCAGCGGCTGCTGGAACGGGGATGAACATTGATAGTATAAAGAATTTAGCTGGTTGGACGAAAAAGTCAGAAGTATTTGCTAGGTTCTATAACAGACCTCTGCAAAGTGAATTAAATTTTTTGGAGTCTATGTTAATGAATAAAAGCTAGTATATAGCTAGGGATATAGGTCTTACATTAAGGCATTTTTTTTCCTATATATATAATAAGAATGTTATATTAGTAGTATTAAAAGTATTTGAATACATATGGTTTGAATTAAAATAAGTTTTGCAATAAAAAGTGGTTCTATTACAGTGATCTCATTGATTATTATTTATTTGCAATACCAAGAGTTCCAAAAGAGTAATTATTACTTTCAATAACTACGTGTGTGATCTAATTGGACGAGTATAGCGAAGTATAATCAAAGGAACCAACGACTTACCTGTAGGAAGTTTGTTCCAGATTATATGAGCTATACTCGTCCAATTAGATTCCCACCCTGAACCCTTCCCGGGTAATTACTCTTTTGAAGTTCGACTTCAACAGTGTAATGATTCATATGCCTGGGCCGATAAGAAACGCAAGATAGATAGGTATTTTGTTTGTATACGGGGTACCTTTAAAAATGTTGTGCTCGACAAAGCATAAATGGTGTTACTACGTGTGTGATCTAATTGGACGAGTATAGCTCATATAATCTGGAACAAACTTCCTACAGGTAAGTCGTTGGTTCCTTTGATTATAAAGAACTCCGTAATTACGCTGCTGCTGCTATGCGGAGAGAGAAAAAGGCTTATATGGAATATATCCTATCTGGGAGGAACAGTAAAGCAATATGGAGTTCTCTTAGGAAACTTATTATAATTAAGTCCTCTATAAATACCCTTCCAGATAGCTTCAATGAGGCAGATGAAATAAATTCACATTTTTCAAATATTCCGATCATAACCAAGACACAAAAGCAATTAGAACTACTGAACAAATATCAAAACAATAAGTTTCCCAAGTCATTCTGTTTCCAAAAGGTGGCCAAAGAATCTGTTGGAAAGAGTTTCTCATTTATTAAAACTAATGCTGTAGGGGCTGATGGAATCTCGCTCATTATGATAAAATACATTTTCACTTTGCTCTTAGACCATATTATATTTATAATCAATCACGCAATATCAACATCCTGTTTCCCTGATGCTTGGAAGCAGGCTATCATCATACCTATTCCTAAAGTAGCGATTCCCACGTCTGTAACGCAACTTAGACCAGTCAGCTTACTTCCCGCATTTTCGAAGCTTTTGGAACGGGAAATGAAGATACAAATATCTCAGTATATTTTCAGTAATGAAATAGTTCCATCAATGCAGTCTAGATTCAGGGAAAACCATAGTACAACAACTGCTCTAGCCAATGTCACTGATGATGTTATAAGAGGCCTTGACCAAGGAAATATCACTTGTTTAGTTCTGCTAGATTACACAAAAGCTTTCGATATGATAGACCCTGAAATTCTGCTACTTAAGCTGTCTTACTATGGTTTTACTGATGCTGCAGTCAATTTGATAAGCTGCTATGTGTCAAATAGAAATCAAAAGGTCTTAACGGCTTCGAAAATGTCACAGTCAACTGCTATAAGCTTTGGTGTTCCTCAAGGTTCCATACTGGGACCTTTACTTTTCTCTCTATATATATCGGATTTCCATCAATATGTCCATAATTGCACAATCCATCACTATGCTGATGATACTCAAATTTATTTTAGTTTCCAACACAAAGATTTTAAAATTGCAGAAGCATTGCTCAACGAAGACTTAACAAGGCTAGTAGACATCTCGTGCTCGCATAACCTAAAAATTAATCCATCTAAATCTTCAGTTATGGTTTTCGGCACAAAAAACAAAAGAACATTGATCGAAACGGAAATTAACCTTAAAATCTATGATTGCCGGCTTCCTATAATGAATGAGTGTAAAAACCTGGGACTCTGGATTGACACAGAACTAAAATACAAAAAACAATAACATAACAATTCGTTATGTAGTGCATCATACTGCATTTTGAAACAGTTTTATCCACATAGGCAAATAATATCTACTTCAGTAAAGCTGTGTGAGACATTAATTATATCAAAGATCAGTTATTGTGACAGTATATATGGCGCAGCTCTATCATATAGTAAACAAAGCAAATTACAGCGTATTCAGAATTCGTGCATCAGATTTTCTTGCGGAATACGAAAGTTTGATCATATTTCTCATAAATTTAAAGAACTTGGTATTCTGCAAATTAAAGGCATGCAAAAGCTTCACTTATTGACACTCACACATAAGGTCTTAGCTACCAAAAAACCACCACATTTGCATAATAAGTTAACACGATGTATTATAAATTATTATAAATCAATATCAATATAATTATTATAAATCAACTGAATACAAGGAATAGAAATATCTTAGTGATACCCTTACATTCTAAAGATGTCTACAAAAAATCATTCAGCTAACGCTATTACATTATATAATGATCTGTCTGTTACAATCCAAAACTATACGTTATTTAATTTTAAAAAGAGGCTTTAACTAAAACTACAAGTCGAGGTCTGATGATGAGTACAAAATGCTAGAAATATGGACTATTTTTGTAATTGTTCTGTGTTGTTAATTATTTAGTATTTATTGAGAATTATGGATACATTTTTGTTGGTAGAATGTTTTATTATATATATATATATTTTTTGGTTAGGGTTAAGGTTAAGTTGAAAAACGCTAATCTTAGCGTCACTTCGCCTTTTTTGTACTTTTACTTAGGTACGAAATGAAGACCATTTATTATTATTATATTATTATTATTATATCTTATGATGCCTTCATCATGGACATGCTCATTTATCAGACTGTCCACTGTTGATTTTTTCATTGCGAAAGGGGGTAAGGCCATGAACTAGCTGGAACTATTACTTAAACTACTCATTGACAAAATCGCCAGCAAACAGACTGATGGCAGTAGGTGACTTGGTCTTCATAATGAAAACATGACAAATCACCAAAAAATCTTACATTTTCCATACTTTATCCCAGATAGTGATTATGAAATTATTTTGATACGAATTTTCAACTTTCCTTCCTTATAATTCAATAACCATCAAAGTATCGTAAAAACGTAACAGACCTCTTTGGAGAAAATTGTACCCTCTATAGTCGTGTTTTATACTCTTAGATTCTTAGTTCAGCCATTCTAAGCATAAGTATCATTACATCTCGCTTCATTTTTTCGTAATCTGAATGATGGAAGTCTCAACGTCCTGTTAAATCGTTTCTATTACTTTTCTACATATGATGGTTTTCAAAATTGTCGATCAAACGCGCTTATCAAAATTTTGGGAAATGCTCCAGCCCTATCATGACTCCTATTTGAACTTATCATTAGGAAGCAATAATCTAACGATGCTACCAAAAAAATTACTGCTGTTCAAATTGTTGGTTTTCCTCAAAATCACCCTATTTCTTGAGCTGCGTCCCTAGTGAGACTAAAAATATTCTATGGTACATGTACCAACGCGATGGGACCTGGTGTACGTGTCCAACGCACCGGAACGTCGCAGCGTCGCATTTGCGCCGCCAACTTGACGTTGACGGTATCTCCTTCGTCCAGCCACCGCGGCTCGGTCTTCGTACACCTCGTTAAAACCCGGTAATGAAGGTGTACTCACCTGCTATTTATCCGAAGATAAAACGGGTCAGGATTATTACAAAGTGCGCCTTTGGTGACTTATCGAAATGTACTATCATGTCTAAGCTGTTGTATAAGACTGCCAGAAAAGTAAGAGCTTAAGGTGTGTGTGTGTATATCATCACCATCGGAGAAGCCTTGTGAATGCCTCCAGATTTTGTTTCGGGTCGTTTCTTACAGTAATTCTATATTAATCTGGCCAGCTGTACAACTAATTGTGTGATATAGCTTGACCACAGGCAACTCATATGGGATATTGTCCAGGAAGAATATCTGCTTCCTCTCAGAAAAATATTCGAATTCGTTTTTTTTGCATATTATTCAAAAACAACTTTTAATGAACATGTCAAATCCAAAATAACGTTAAGAGTTGAATAAACAATTTTTCTCATTCAGATTCCAAAGATTATCATGTTGGCCCCGGAAATAGTTTTTTTTAGCTTTTTTGGGTCATTTTGGATGATAAAGGTTCTTATGAACTATTTGCCGTTACTTTTCGGGATATGAGCGCTTTGATAGTTAAAAAAAGTGCAAAATGCGTAGTTTTTAGCGCGGAAACAATATCAGTCAAGTAGATTGCCTCTACACCTCTCTCGCATGAAAAGAAATTTTACTCAGATTGGAGTAATGCGCGTGTCCGTACACAGTAGCCTCATTTCTTTGGAACGCTGGTGTTAAACTGTTTGTTAGCAATGTTTGATAACTGATTATAATAGCTCTTGATACATACTAATATACTATATAAACTGCGCTCCAAGTGTACTATATAGATATCACGCTCACCTCGTAAATATAATAACTATGTGAAATCGCGATTACAATACTTCCTCAGCAGTAGGTGTGGGAAGTAAAAGGCGAAGGTTTTAATGTTGTCAAAGTTCTTAAACATACCTCAAACGTCCATCAGAAAATCCTGAAGCATTTCAGAGATATTGTTATTGTAAACCTTTGGTTTTTAGTTGTTAATCAAGCCCGCGTTTAATGTACGAGGAGGTACCCAAAAATAACCGGAATAGCATTGCAGTGGGCAGAGCTTGTGTAGTACACATTTCTGCCCCTAGCGCATAGATTACCAGTTCAGTGCCACCTGAGTTGTCGATCTGGCTGTTTCGCTCCTCTGTAGTCATTATTTGTTCTAGAGCTGTTCCGTGCTTGATTCGTTATGATGACAAGCTTCAGTGAGCAATGGACAGTATCTTGAAGGAGATAAGGTTAGTTTGTGAAAAAGTTGAAAATAAATAGCTTTTAAAAAATAATTGCGTTTTTTTGGTGGGCGACATCTACGTGTTCTTATAACAAAGAGTATCGTTCAGTGTAAGCGAGAGACGTAGAGGCCTTCTGTCATCTTCAGCGCATGAGCTGAAGGTGGATAAAGCTTTGGCGAACTATTTTAAGGTAACAGTTGTAAGTGGTATCACCTCAATGCGCACAAAATACCGAGTTTCTCAGTAGACCATACCCGCATGCTTGCTTGTCGACTACACCTATATCGTACTGATGTGTGCTGAAAACATGAAACAACGCTGAAAGCGGTTGTTCATTATTTCAGAGATAGAAAGCAAACAGATTGAGCAAGGGTAAAAATACTCAGAAGATACTATTGATATTTAGCCTGAGATACAGAATTTGTAAAATCGGTTATCGAGGTGTAACTGATATACATATATTTACTCCATAATACTCGTACAACAATAATAATATAGAATGGGTGAATAAATGTTTTACTCGTAGAAGGACAATGTCTGTACATGGATCAGTCGTATGTTAAATTATGACTTTATAAATAACAAGAAATAAAACTAAAAGATAGTCAAAGAAGAATTATACTAGAAAGGTATATAATATGTAGAATATGTAATATCAGTTTAATAAATAGTATGGTGCCCTCCTCTTGAGTGTATCCAATTTAACAAATTCCTCAGGGTGTTTCAGTTTATTGTTGCATAACTTTAAGATTCGATAGAACTTTTAAAATTAATGCATAAAGTCTATATAAACATGGGTCGAAAAATGCGTGGCTTCCGAAATACAGGGTGTTTAAATTTACTTTCTAAAATAGTTTTTTTTAAATATTTCGAACAATATTTGATGTATAACAGTGAAAATTGGTATACAAGGGTTTTTTGCTACGGCAAAACGAACCATGGGCATAGTTTTTCTGTAGCCGCTAGAGGGCGCTCTCTACTGTACCTGTAGTGTATTAAAATGATTGAAAATTTTTTCTTAGTGCAATTTTTTGCTTTTTGAATAAAAAAACTAACTCTTAGCACTTTTCAACATAAAAAAGCTCTCTTGTGAATTTTCGTTATATTTAGCAGCTTTTGAGATATTTCGATTTTTAAGGTTCGATGCATTTTTAATTATTTATGATAAAATAACGTTAAAAAGTCAGTATCTCGATAATTTTTAGAAGTAGGCTGTGCCTGCAAATATTTTTGAAATTGAAAGCAGAATAAGGTTAAACGTCAATTAGTTGACAGTTAGTTTTGTTGTCTGTTGAAACCTGAAACGTTTTTTTGAAATTGTGAATGCACGAAATTTAGTTTCTTTTACCTGTTTTTTTTTGTAAGTTTTATAAAAATGCCATTTTTAGTCTCCAATCAAGAGTTAGCGGATATTCATTTTGTGTATGGCTTTGTAAATGGAAACGCAGCAGAAGCAGCCAGAGAATACGGACGAAGATTTCCAAACAGACGATATCCAACTCACTCAGTATTTGTAAGAGTGCATCGCCAAATAATTGAAAATGCTTTTGGAAATCTCCAAAGGGAATCAAAACATAAATGTTCGTCAGAGCTGATTTACCCGTATGATTCTGCGTGAGTTTGATAGAGATCCGACCACAAGTGTTAGGAGAGTTTCTGGTACCTTGGGAATTTCAGCAAGCCATGTTCACCGTGTTCTTAGAAATGACCATAGACGTCCTTACCATTTGCAACCTGTGCAAGGACTACAGCCAGGGGACGGAGAACGAAGAATCACATTTTGTCAGGGGATTCTTAATAGAACTGATAATAATAGGGAGTTTTTAAGTAAGGTTTTATGGACCGATGAGTCATGCTTCACTAGACGTGGAGTGGTAAAATTTCATAATCAACATATTTGGTCGCATGAAGTTCGGGAAAGAAATTTTCAGCATTAATTTAGTGTGAACATGTGGATTGGTATCTACCGTAATCGACTATTTTGACCCTACCTTTTGCCTGCAAGGTTAAATGCTGCGACCTTCTTGAAATTTTTAAAGGCTGAAGCTTGATGGTTGTCCAGCTCATTATTTGAGAATAGTTAGAAACTGGCTGGACGAAAATTATCCAGAAAGATGGATCGGCCGTGGAGGACCAGTCGCCTGGCCTCAACGATCCCCTGACCTAAATCCATTAGATTTCTTTGTGTGTGGATTTCGAAAAGAAAAAAGTGTACCAGACTCCCGTAACCACAAGAGATATGCTAATAGACAGAATCAGGAATGCATGTGATGAAATAAGGCCTCATTTGAATAATGATATACCACGTTGGACCATTCGTAAATGTGAATTGTGTATTGAACAATTGGGTTTACATTTCGAGCAACTACTTTAGATTTTGTATGTTTGTGCTAACTATCCAATAGCATTTTAGTTGTAAATAATTAGTTTAACTTGTTAAAAATAATATTGGAAAATTAAACAAATTAATACTCTGTTTTTTGTGTTTATTTGGAGTTAGGAATTATTGCTGTGTTTAAAAACACAATCTAAACGATCATCTTAATTACTTGTGATGCCCAAATCGAAAATGTAAAAAAAATATTATTTTCCCATAAATAATTAAAAATGCATCGAACCTTAAAAATCGAAATATCTCAAAAACGGCTAACTATAACGAAAACTCACAGGAGAGCTTTTTATGTTGAAAAGTACGAAGAATCAGTTTTTTTATTCAAAAAGCAAAAAATTGCACTAAGAAAAATATTTTGGTCATTTTAATATACTACAGGTACAGTAGAGAGCGCCCTCTAGCGGCTATAGTAAAACTATGCCCATGGTTCGTTTTGTCGTACCAAAAAACCCTTGTAAACCAATTTTCACTGTTATACATCAAATATTGTTCGAAATATGTAAAAAAAACTATTTTAGAAAGTAAATTTAAACACCCTGTATTAAGGAAGCCACGCCTTTTTCGACCGATGTTTATATAGACTTTATGCATTAATTTTAAAAGTTCTATCGAATCTTAAAGTTATGCAACAATAAACTGAAACATCCTGTATATATGATTCAAATCTTCATATACTTTGCGAGCCAAATAGTGTTCTTTCACTCCTTGGATACCTACTTCTATGTCTGGTTGACGAAACAGTCGCTTGGCTCTCAGGCATGGCCCTCTGCGACAATGCACCGCCTGTGACCTCGGGGACCCCTTCGAAGGAAGGAAACCCGTTTTACCGTTAACGTGGCCGGATACAAAGACGCACACAGAGACCAAAATGAACTGACGGACATTTTAGTACGACGGAAAAGTCTGGTGGCAATTTTTGCATGACAATATCCTATATTTTACATACTTACTTTAAAACTTCAAAAATCACAAACAAACAGTTCGATCCATGATCGGTAGCGACTCGCAGAGTACACATAAACCCTATTTCATGAATATCCATCACGTTTTGTCGTCTAGTGAAGTGAACAGCTGATCAGCAAGTGATATCTTTGTATGCAAGTGAGGCTTTTCTAAATAAAAGAGTTGTTAGCAAGTACTAAATGAATAAGTAGCATACAAAATACTAGAACGAAATACGGCTCTGTCTACCTGGCGTTGAAGAATCTGTCAGAATTACGTGACATTTGACGATGTGGGGAATTTTGACATTTTACTAGATGATCAGTACCGTAATGGATACTCATCTAAAGGCCAATAGTAGGTTCACCATTTCACAGCAATCTGACCTCGGAGTAGGTGGCAGGACAACTAATTGGGGGTGCCGAAATGTTCAATAAGGAATCCAGTCAAGAAGTTGGTGAGACATTCACGCAAGGGATATTGGAACTTAGCGACTGGATGCATGCACGGGAAACAGATCGTCTCGGGATCATGCCTGAAAGCGGGGGCGGGTTGCTTTTAATGAACAGAAACTAACTCTCTCACAACAGAATAATAGTCTGAAAGAACACCTGCACAAAATTTGAGTGCGAAGCGCTAGATAACAAAGGCATCAGTTAGAACCGATGGGGCAGGAAAAATGCACCAACTGGTACAGAACACCAGACTGCAGGATTGGATACTTAAAACTTGGACAGCAAGATACAATGCCCCTACAGGCTGCAGTGTCTTTGGGGCTTTGGTTAGACGATTTCCGCAAACGAAAGAAAAAATGTAGACAAAATACTAAACCTATTCTAGTTTCAAAATTCTTCAGCTACCAAAACGCCTTTGAATATACAAAATCCTTCCCACTAAGCCATAAAGTAACCAGAAAGTACAAAAACGTCGACAATCAATGTTTGGAAATTTAGACTTCTCCAAGAAAACCATTTTAAGAATATTGATGTTCAATCTATTCAAAATTAATAATAATTGCTTACTTGACCACATTTTTTCATGCATCGCACAATAAAATTTGAAGGTATTCTCTACGCAAACTGGAATAATCAATCGCTCTTGCTCTTCACCGTACCATCATAGTATCTTTGCATGGGAAAATATTCTGATTCAGATTTTTTGCATAATCTTATTCAAAAGGCATCCTTTTAACAAATCTGTGTTAAAAGATTCTTAAACAATTCTTTAAATCAGCTTCAACATTTATTTTTGCTAACGTCAAAGTGTTTTTGTTTTTTTTGGTTCATTCTGAAAAAAAATGTGCTTTATAACTTTTCTCTAATAAGGTTGATAGTTTCCTAGAGTCATCTTCGAATCCTAAAAGAAATAAAAAAAAATAAAATTTTCATGTTGCATTACCTTCTAAATATTCTTTAAAGTCTAATTAACAAAATCCGAAAGCATTTTAGGGGGTATTGTTATTGTAAACCTTGTTTATGCTGCTTCCTTCGCGCTCACGCAAAATATATACTAAGTGACATATAATTCCGAACACCCAGTTTAAATGGTTTTATTTTAATAAAAGTTGGTGAATGTATTTATCTTACTGTAAATAACAAGTGAAAAAATTTTCAGCCTTATCAGTTGGACATTCCGGTTTTTATACTGCTTTTTTTTAATTCATTAACGCTCTAAAAATGAATATTTCAGCCGCAGTAAAGAATCAACGTTGGCGGACTTTGGTTCTTGACATCCTTTACGATCGGTTACGATGCCTAGAGTACGGAGACCTGTACGATTTCGTCAACTTAGTGAGTTTGATAGGGGCCGTATAGTGGGACTTCGGGAAGCTGGACTTTCTTTTCGGGCAATTGCAGTTAGAGTGCAAAGAAGTGTAGACACTGTGGTTAGGTGTTGTCAGGCATGGCTTCGAGAAGGCCGTACGCAAAGAGCAAGGGGCACTGGATGCCGCCGTAGAACAATAGACCGTGAAGATCGCCGCCTAAGATTATTGGCCTTAAGGGACCGTTTCTCCACTACCAGGTCCATTGCAAATGAATGGTTTGCAGAACACGGAAGACCTATTGGCATGCGAAGTGTTTACCGACGAATGAGAAGTTTTGGCTTGTTTTCATACCGGCCACACTGGGTCCTCCCTTTAACTCGAGAACACCGACGTAATCGCCTTGAGTGGTGCAGACAACGGTCGCTCTGGGATCAGGAATGGAACAGTATTGTCTTTAGTGACGAGTCTCGATGGTCGTGCCAGGGTTAGAAGGCGACGTGGTGAAAGGAGGAATCCACAGTTTTTTGTTGAAAGACATGTTCATCACACTGTTGGAGTTATGGTTTGGGGTGCTATAGCTTATGGTTCCAGGTCACCTTTAATCTTCATCAAAAGTAACATGAATGCGCAGCGTTATATCCACGAAGTTCTAGAACCCCATCTTTTACCCTATCTTGACACTCTGGCAGATCCAACTTTCCAACAAGATAATGCCCGACCACATGTTGCAAGAGTCACAATAGACTTCTTTCAACATAATGATGTCACATTGTTACCATGGCCACCAAGATCTTCCGACTTATCCCCAATTGACTTCGTGTAGGATATGATGGGTAGGAGATTGCTCAATTTGCAACGTCCCCCTCAGACTCTAGAAGCACTTCGAGAGGAGTTGGTGGTTGCCTGGAATGAGATACCACAGGAGGACATTGACCCCCTGATCAGAAGCATGCCTAGGCACGTTGGAGAATGCGTAGCACATCAGGGTGCATCCACACATTATTAAAGGTCAAAGGGCTTTAAAGCAGTGCAATCATTTTTAAATTTTTATCATTTACTTATTATGCTTCATTAAGTACTTATACAAAATTTTATTGAAATAAAACCATTTAAACTGGGTGTTTATATGTCACTTAGTATATCTACATTCAGCGCAGACTTGATTCACAATTACATAAATAATAGTTTAAAAACACAAAACGCTTTTATAGCTAATCGAACTAAAAAGTAGAAAATAATTTTTGATTACAAAGAGCTTATATACGTATTACAGTAGTAGCTGGTCAAACAATCAATCATAATTAATGGCTTCAAAATAAAATTAAGATAAAATTTAAGTTATTAACAAAATGCAGATTAAAAAGCTTGGGGTGCTTGATATATTAAATGTTTCAATTAATCTATTGCATCTTTAGTAAGCAGCGGTGGCCGCAGTAGTAGATTCTTCGGTCTTATGATGAGTCCCCGTGCGCTGTGCGGGTTCGAATCTCGTCCCAAGAGAAATTCTTCTCTTGGCTATTCATGTTGTGATTGTCCGTAGATGATAGACGGTCTCTCACTGCCGCACGCAGAGGTACCACCCGGCGGATCTCGTAGGCGGGGTCAGAATGTGTGCATGTTGGATGCACACGTATTCCCTCGCCAGAGTCCGTGTGGCGTTCCCCCTTTCCCCTGTATCCCCCTATAGCCCCACGGTACCCCATGGGTGTTTAGGCCTTAGGCCTTCGTGGTGGTTGGAGTATAAAAAAAGCGTGTTTATAGCAAAGGTTTAGAATGCAAACGTCCTCTAGAATAGTTTTAAATTTTGTTAATGGACGTTCAAATAGTATTTAGGAAGATCGGAAACATTGAAATTTGCGTTTTTATGTATTGTTCTTGGTAGTCGAAAATCGCATATATATCTCTAAAACGATCAACCTTAGATACAAGTCCTAAAACAACTGTTTTGTTCAGAATGTCTTGCGAAACCTGAAAGCACTTTGACTGGAGTGGAAGTGGAAAAGCCATTTTTAGAATTGGTATAAAAAAATATGCAAAACATTTTCGACGCAAATCTGTGTCTGGCAACTTGCAGAGTCGTTGAAATTGATCCTTTTTGAATGATATTATGCAACAAATCATAATAAGAATACTGTTCCCATCAGATGCGAAGATACTAACCTGCACTACAACTTATATTTGATACCTCTTTTCCGATTGAAAAACACTTATCACGCTTCCGTCTCAAGCAGATCTTGATGAGTCTTGTACTTGCATACATACGTCCATAGTTCAGTGATCTAAACATCTAAGTGATGTGCATCCTGCTTCTTCACAGTATACAACTGACACTGGTTTTCTTCTGGTTTTTCTATATTTGAAGAACACCAGGAACGGTGCGTAGCTTCAAACGCAGGTTACGCCCCATTCCGTCACATTTTACATTAGCTTTTTTGGCGTTCCGATAGCTCAGTGTCGTGCACAGCATTGGTTAGCCTTTTTAGTAGCGTGAAGTTCTTCGGAGATGCTACTGCTTTCAGTGCTGCTTGACTGTAAAAACCTAAAAATATTCTCGACTCGGAGCACTGTTGGAAATCCTCTTCAGGTATGTTATGATTAAGTTGGCAAGCAACTCTGCATGGAAACATGTAATGCATGTTAAAAGCTCAGGGGGTTCCTACAAGTTTTTGTCTTATAGATATAAAACCGCCCCACTGGATCCTGTTTTCCTTGAAAAGCATCCTTCTTTGAAACACAGGATGCTATTATCTCCGTAGACATACTAAGGAAGTATTCTATGTATGGTCTTAGGGCGTTCCTGGCCCTTTTCACTGTATTTGAAGATATGGGGAGATTGTTCCCTGCCATATCTCCGATCCTAAAGTGACCAATCATCGGCTCTTGTATCATCTACGAGTCTCATCGCGCATCCTCGTTATTCAGGTTCCAATGGCGGCAATCTAAGGAGAACGTCAAGACCACGCAGTCTTATGGTGAGGCTCATGTCGTTCTCTTGATATAATCCTATGACCTCCCAGAGAAGCTTTAACGGGTAGCTGACCTTCTATCTGGCTTTAAGATATCCGCCGTAAATGACATCCAAGCGGGTGTTCCCCAGGGATCGGTTTTGGCTCCGACCCTGTTTCTCTTATATATCAACAACCTCCTTTTCTGTACGATCAACTCAATCCACAGCTTTGCTGATGACACAGAACTCTACATGCAGGAATTCGGAGCGACAAGCCGACCTCTGCCGGTTAACTGGGAAAAAGAAAACTAGCAGCTATGTTATTTCCTCTCTTACGAGAGAACTGGAAGCTATCACTGCTTAGGGATGCGACAATCATGTACAGTCTAATGCTTCCAAAATACATTACTGTACCTTGACTAGCAAAAAGCGTCCCAGCGCTCATCCGGTTTCGATAGATGGCCGAGCTCTGCCAAAGAGCCGGGGACTTGATCTGACAAGAAAACATCTCGTCAATATCGACAGCTGCTGGGAAAAAGCTAGGCTATTTGTTCAGGGCACTCAGGTAATTCACCTATTGACTGAGATGGTAGATGGTTGCTGGACTGAAAGCTTCTATCTTCCGTGAGTTGAAGATGAAGACTAACTCAGCCTTAGTAGGAATAACTGAGAGCTCTGCTTCCTCGTACCATTTCCTTAAACCGATGCACGTTACCTGCATTGTCTCAAAAATGATGCTTTACTACTTACAACATAGTGGATCAACCAATTACCGATGAAGAGACTTTATATGCATCAAAGAAATCGAAATGATTACAGGTCTTGAAAGAATCCCATCATTTCGGGCAAGGAATTGCTCACTAGCATTGTCCAAAGCGTTGAGTATCATTTTCAATCCCAACTGGCTGAAAAGAAACTAGGGTTTGTCCAGCCCCTTCAAATCAAGGCACAAAGTCGCACCTAACTAGTTACACATATGCACATTTTTGAAGACCAGCGTGGGTTGATGAATATTTATCCAATAAGCTTTTAATGCATCAATTAATCAAGGTGAGCTAACATAGATGTCATATATACAGATATTGCAAAAGCTTTTGATAGAGTGGATAATTCAGTTCTCATGAGAAACTTATACACCTTTGGCTTTACTAATCAGTCCATAAAACTATTGTTGTCTTATCTTACTTGTACGTAACTTATAATGGGTACAAGTCTCAACAGTATTTGGCCACTTCAGGGGTATCCCAAGGATCAAACCTGGGTCCTACCCTGTTTTTACTATTTATCAATGATCTATCTCTGTTATGAGCTTAAATGTGGTGCTTTGCTGTTGGCTGACGACTTGAAAGCATTTTGTCAAATTAACAACATTGATGATTGTAAACATCTTCAATTTTGGCTCGATAACCTTCAGGGATGGTGCAGTAAGAACAAGCTTCAATTAAATGTCAGTCAATGCAAAATTTATGTTACAATTACACGTAAGCAAAATAAGACTGTAACTATATAATTGTAATGTAAGTGCTGCAAGTCTTAAACGATATATTTGTGACTTGTGAGTAGCACTTAATAGACTGAGTTTCGACATCACATAACTGACTTTCTGATGCAAGTAGCTCTTCTGGTTTTATAGTTAGAAATTGTTAACTTATATCTGATATTAGTACTTTTTATTGATTTATACTTTGCCTATGTGGGAATATGCATCAATAGTTTGGAGTCCTGTCTACGGAGTTTTATTAAATAGATCTGGGTTAGCCTCACTGGAAAACCGACAAACACAGTTCAACTATTTTTCTGTATAAGCTTCTGAACCACTTAATAAGTTCGTCTGAAGTGTTATCCCAAACATGCTATTAAGTTCTTAGATTTAGATCACGACAGGATCAGCTATTCTTTAGCATGCCTGCAAATAAGAACAAAAACGCCATTTAGAGTAATCCAAACTTTAATAAATTTATAATTTGTGTGATGTTTAAGCGTACCTTTATGAATCTTAAGAGTATCTTTAGTGAGTTATGTCTTTAGTTAATTACATGGTAATATTGCGTTGTAAATGGATCATTTCTGTTGGACAATGCCGTCGTCTGTATACGCCTGCGAGAAGAAGCTGCATTCGGTCGGTGCCCCATAACTTTCCATAACAAAAGAGAACATAGATAAGGGGAAAGACAGCTCACCTGGGTGTGATACCGAACATTTCTCGGGGTTGCTTGCAGCGATCTTCTGGGCACTAAATGCCGCTCTCACTTGGCAAACCGTTTGATTTGTAAAACAAGGCCGAACTTGTTAAAAAAATGTCCTTTCGAGATAGATTCTTCATTTAGCTTAGCTTGAGCTATTTTCATCTACGATGACCCAGGCCACACTCAGATAACTGAAGGCACAGTAACACAAACCAAAGGGGTTTGAAGTCACTGCTTGGTGAGCACTTAATGAAATCTTAATATACACGTCGCACTTTTTCTGATGCCTTGTGTGAAGCCACATGTCTTTGGATCGAAAAAAAGGGTTGCTGCATCCGGTGTACTATACCAGTTTACTTAAATTCCACAATGATGACTGTTGTTTACTGAGAGGATCGTGCTCTCCTTAAATTTTCCCTTACATAAATAATTAGATGTCGATGTTCGGAATCATCTTGATATACGTCCCAAGTAGGAAACGTTTTTTTAGAGCTTCCAGTGGCTGATTTTCTACACCTCACCTCGTTAGCGCTCCTTCACTTGTGAGCTGTCCAGAGGATGTAATCGAAGAAAGGTCCTTAGCTTAAAAGCATTGATCTTGTTGGTAGTTCTTGCTTTGAATGACTATGTTTCCTACCTTTAAGTTACCTATAGTATGTAGTATGTGAAGTTAGCGACGCGTTCAGTTGTTCCTCCCTTAATAGTGCTGATGTTTACTGACCTTTATCGTTTTTGTTTTGGCACTGTATCTTATACATTCCCCATAATTCTATTGCGTAATCCGCTGCGCCACTGTCCAACGGCTCTCGCGCCCATTGCGGACATGTGTGATGTGCACCTCGGTGTACATTGACATTTTAAGTGTGAAATACAAAAGGCAATTGACCGTGTAATAACACGGCGCATTGAGGCAACGCAAATACCCCGCCACATCGCCACAATGCAGCCCTTGACGCTTACCGGTAACTGGCGACTGTGCGTAAATACTGGATTTTAGCGACCACCTACACCGACTAACATCAACTTTTACACGGTGTACCAGCATTTTTGTTGACTGCTTTCCAGCTCTGTGACCAGAACCAACCGTATACAACGCTGCTTAGTATTGGCACCGATATTATTTAATATTTACGTTAACGAACTATATTTACTAGAACATCGAGGAAAAATCATAAGTTTTGCTGACGACGTGGCCATCATATACAGTTCTCAAACCTAGGAAAACCTAAAAACTCTATCAGAAACAGAATTTTGCGCAAATTTATCAAATGGTTCAACTCTTGACAAAAATTGTTACATCCCATTTTCATCCTGTGAACGATATATGCCCAAATATTCAAATTTAAACACAAAGCTGAAGGACAACCAAAATGAACAATTACAACTAACTTCTTCGCGCGGTGTTAAATATATGCGAGTGTGATCCTACCCTTAAATGAGACACGCACATACATTTCGTAATTAAAAAATTGCGTACAATACTTTACAAATTTAAATATCTTATGAAATACTAAGACTTCTATTAAATGAAAGTACTCTGTGATTCACTAGTTGAGAGCCATTTGAGGTATGGTGTGATCGCGTGAGGAGCAGCGTGTAAGTCACACAAGAAATCTTGAGACAATATAAAAGTACATTCTAAAGGTAATATACAATAAGCCAAGAACATACCCAACAGAAAAATTATATACCGAAATTGCAGTGCATGATATTCGACAAACCAAACGTTAAACTGAGCATGACTATGATACCCGCCATAAAGTGAGAGCATGTTTACCAAAGCCTCATGTCAATGTCATGCAGAGATCATTCCAATACCTAGGACCGAAGTTTTATAATAGTATGCTTATTATCTTAAAACAGTATTACTGTATGCAGTTTAAAAAAGAACTAAAAAAGTGGATTAATGAATACCTCGCCTCCACACACATCAGCTAATTCTTTCAAATATATATAAAAACGATTAAAACACTTTTTTTAAACTGTCAAGGAATTCTTTTAAAATTTCTTAATATATAAGGTTAAGCATATCCAAGCATGCAGCAGCTAAAGTAAATGAACTTCCTAATATGACATTCTCTGATTCGTCGCACACCCGATTATGACTATTGTACTCATAATGACACTGATATAGACTGAATAATATTGGACAGACATCTCACCACGCACAGGCTTTGCCTTCTGTGGATATTTTATACTTACTTGCATGTTTTTATTTCACCTGTAACATTTGTAATCGAATTGAAAGCAAATAAAATATTATTATATTATCTGTGGCTTACTGTGATCCTGAGGTTACATACTCAGAATCCTTAAGAGAGCTTCTTAACAATAAAAGGTGCAGTGGACTCGAACGCGGACTAAACGAAGAGAAAGAAAAAAGGTCTCAAACAAAATTCAGTATGGCACCGGGTTCCCTAATAATGTGACTCGGAATCTTAAATTCGTTAGAGTGTGATCTAAAAGGAAATTTCGGCTTGGCTATGCGGAAAGGTTGAGAAAAATATAGATGAATAATTTCCCAGATCCCGGTAGGATATTAACATAACGAGGTTCATGTAGATCAGGTCGATTGGACTTTTTTCTTGCTGAATCTGCAAAAAGAGGAGTTTTTCGAATTTTAGCTAAAGAACTCATGCTTCCGAGCATCAGGTTGGACGGAACAGCATTAGACTTTTGGATCATCGAACAGACATAATGTCAAAATGAAACAATATTGAGGTTGAGAGAGAACATTTTCTAGGTAGTGGGACCTCTACTACAACCGGAGAGGTTAAACGGAACGTTATTTGGGAGCCATAAATAAAAGCTTCATGTAAATGAAGTTAGTTAAACCCGAATTTGTTAACCTTTGTCTAATGCTCAGGGTCATAGCAATTACTACAGTTGAGCACCTATCATCTAAACAGCATCCAGTATTCCTAGTTGTGTTCATGCCAAATCAAATACTTGGTGATATGGACTTCGATCAGCCAAAATGAATGGCTCTTTGACAGTTGATCCTCCATCGAAAGCAGATGAACGCTAGCTAGGGTGCTTCTAGTTCAGTCAAGGTACAGCAATGTGCTTTGGAAGCATTAAACTATACCAGATTGTTGCATCTCGATGCAATGATAACTTCCAGGTCTCTCGTCAGAAAGGAAGTCGCTACTAGTCCTCTCTACATCTCATCAGCAGAGATCAGCTTGCCATACTGAATTCCTGCTTGTAGAGATTTAGGCCTTTTGTCAATTTCTTCTTATCTAGATCTCTAGTAACCCCTTTGGCGATTACGTCACATGCTTTGTTTTAAATCGACTTGAATCAAATTGAGCATGCTTTATTGCTCATTCGTCCGTGTTGTCCGTCAAACTGCTATAGCCAATAAAACTAGCCAAGTAATGCCATGTGATACGACGTCAACCTATTCCGTCACAGCACAGAAATATTTAAAGTAATATCCCCTGCCATTACGTCGTTATATCATTACGACTGTTGCTTGTACAAGAATTCCGTTGTATTATTTCCCGCGTACATACGTACATCTTCCTCGTTATTTGTTTCTTCTGATAATGGCTTGTAATTATTTTTTGCCGCGTATCGCGAGTTTGCTTCCTACTCAGAACGCGATGGATTTCAGATGAGATGAGGAAGAATAACACATTTTGAACTTTTTGTTTCCGTAGTACCTCGAAACGTTAAAACTGATTTAATATACAGAGCGTTCTGAAACTTGGGGACGTTTTACCTGCTCACTAATTTGGAGCTGCTAAGGTGCTATGGTAGTGTTGTTGATACTATCAGTACAGTGTTTCAACAGTATTGTTATTACTATCATAATTCATTTATTTGATCATTTAAGTCTGGGTAAGATAAGTATGTGCGAAAACAACAGGAAGCTCCGTTTTTGTCATATATTGGTATATCATAAGTGCTTGCTAGACCCGGCTTTTCATTTGCAAGTTGTGTAACTATTACTTGGAAGTTAACTATGAGCTGCCCGGATATTTTGTCACTGTCAAGCAAAATAAGGTAGACACTGCGGTGTAACTGCAACTCACGAACACCTGGTTCTCTAGTTAATCTTTTATGACCGTCGAATACTGAACTACATTTTATTTGAATGTGCTTTACCCTCATACTTCAATTTTACTATTTTTGCTCGTAATATACAAGCAAGATCACCAATGGAAAACCAAATTATGCAAACTCAAGAGAAATAAAACCGTGTTTCATGTTCTGATTTCTCTAGCAGCGCCGTCACCGTTCATAGAAATTAGACACTTTCTCAATAACGGACAGCCGAAGGGATACCACACTTTTCTTGCTGGTAGCAAGGTGGTAGTAGTAGTAGGAGTTCGTATGTGGTAGACGATCTGTGACTGCCAGGCGTGAAAGTACAACCCGGCGGATCTCTAAGGTGGGACCAGAAAGTGTGCATGTTGCATGCACACATGTTCCCACGCCAGAGTCCGTGTGGCGTCAACCCTTTTCCCCTGTATCCCCCTATAGCTCCACGGTACCCAATTGGTGTTTAGGCCTTAGGTCTTCGGGGTGGTTTAAGTATAAAAAAGTAGAACAACACAGTTAGTAGCAACAATCCTAAGTTGACAATGACACCATATTTTTTTTTGTTGGAGAGAACAGTACGCCCTGAACTCTACCACATTTATTCAGCAGAACCCAAATTTACCAATATAAAAATAATATATATCTATACATTAACAAAACAAAAAAAAGGCTATAATATATGAGCGCCTAAGTTTAAAAACTTGTATGCGCAAAAACAGACCAAAACTGTAATTAATTGATAAATATCGTGCAATATATATTTTTGTATAAAATCACTCAACTATACAAACAAAACATGAAACACGATATACACAAAATGAAAGAAAATTTCATATGTTTGTTGTAAGTCACAGATTTAACTTAAGATCACAGAAAAAATGTGTCACAATAATATCAAAAAGAAAGAAAAGAAACAAATAGGAAGATCAATCTACCTCAAAGCAATTTAAAATAGGCGCATAAATTGTTCACGGTTTTCCCAACAGAACATATTAAACGAAACATTAAATTTTTTATTATTTCCAATATTTCTGATATTAGCAGGAATCAAATTGTAAAATTTAGGTGCAAGATATGTCACAAAACTGCGGGACGTTCAGGTTATGAGTGGTGTTTGCTCGGGTCATATAATTGTGGGACACATAATTTGTATTTAATTTCCTACTTGCATGTACAAAACTACATACTGCAAGGATATATAACATTTTAATATTGTTTATTTCTTGAGAATAAAGTTGCATAGTGGGATATAGTCTAGTTTTTTTTAGAATAATCCTTACAATATGGTTCTGCACCACTTTTAACTGCCCAAGATTTGAACCGTACAGCCCACCCCACAAAATTATGACATATACCAATAGTGGCCCCACAAGTGCTTTGTAAATCATTAATAGTAGTTTAATGTTCAGTATGTTACGAAGAGCGTAGAATTTATGGATGAAAAATCTAATTTTTTGCTCAAATACAGTACATGTCGGTCCCACTTCAAGTGCTTATCAACAAAAACCCCCAAATGTTTAATTTCATTTACTTCTTTCAAAGGCTCATCAGTATTATCAAGTTTATTTTGATTAAATGCTGGTCTATTAGCCATGGTTATAGAGAAGGCAATGTAATGAGTTTTTTTATATTCAGAGTTAATTTATATGCGTCCAGAAGGTTTTTAATTTTTCCAAAATCAGTCTTCACTTTTTCATCCGTTGATTCCCATGTCTCTCCATGAAACACCACCACGGTGTCATCAGCATAGGCAATTACATCGCCATCAACTGTAAGACTGCAGAGGTAATTTACATATATATTAAAAAGAATCGGTCCAAGAACTGTACCTTGTGGAACTCCATGCTGAACCGTCTCAGGTTCACTTAGAATGTCCGCAATCCTGACACACTAAATCCTATGCATTAAATAATCTCTTAATACACTTAACACAGCACCCCTAACTTCATGTCCATCCAGTGCTTGGAGGAGCAAAGAACGCGATACCGTGTCAAATGCCTTTGCTAAATCCAAAAGCAAAGCGATGCACTTATCACCGTTATTTAAATGATACATTATTTTAGACGCTAATTCATAAACCGCATGTGATGTGCTTAAACCTTGCCTCAAACCAAACTGATTCTCAGATAACAGCTTATTTGAGGCCAAGAATGCAACCAATCTAACCTTAAGGCATACTTCAAATATCTTTGTTAAATTTGAGATTATACTTATTGGTCTATAATTACCTATATATTCTCTATCTCCTGCTTTGTGAGTAGGTGATACAACCGATATTTTAAATTGTTTAGGTACTTTGCCCGTTTTAGGAAAATCAGATTGATTATATGAAGTAAGGGATCCAAGAGATATACATGTAGTTGTTTGATTATTTTAATCGTTAATTTATCTAATCCTGGAGAGCTATTTTTTAGACTCATTATTTGTTCAATAATTTCATTACTGTTGGTCGGTTTTAAATACATTGAATAATTTTATCTGATATTTCTCTGCCAATATTTATAAAAAAGTTATTTGCAAAATCAGCAATTTGCTTTTTATCAATAACCATGTCATTTTTTTCATCCTTTAGGTAAGTTTTAGGACATTCTGTTTGGATTTCAATTGTTACCTCTTTAACTAATTTATAAACTTTTTTGATATCATGTGAGCTTTGATTAAATTTACTTTTATAGTACTCATTTCTATATTCTTTGTATTCCGATATCTCTGCTGGAGACGGGTTTAGCGTAAGAGCTCTTTTCAGCTTGTCTCGGTTTTTCATAGATTTAATTATTGCATTTGTAATTCACAGTTTAAGCTTTTTATAATTATTCAGGGTGTTTTTAACAAATTCTGAGACCTTACATTCTTAAAACATCTGTTTATAGTTTACTTTATAATCCCTCCTATTACGAAAACGCTTATTTGTAATACATTCAATAGAACAGACCTCTCAGACATAGATTTTCATTGAAGGTAGACAACGCAAAGCTCCAAGCTTCTCTAATGGATAGTCTCGGGAGCCTTTCTCACCGACGGGCCGTCGGCAATATAGCTCTCTTCTGTCTTTGCTCCTCACAGCTCTCCTTCATGAAGCCGCAGCGCGATGTGCCTGCCAGACAGACCCGCCCGACTCCGGCCTTCTATCTTGACTGTGATAAGATCTTCGGAAAGGCATATGAGCCCAGCCCTTGCAGATGATCTGTAACTCCTTGATTCACAAAAGCTGTATGTCTTGCGTTCAAAATGAGTACCCGGCCGAGTAATTAAATAATCGACAAAACCGAGTACCGGGTATGCCGAGTACCGGGCACAAACCGTGCATCCCTAGTGATAATGGCCCGAATTTTGTCTGATTTGTGTAATTTGGCAAATCGGACGACAGGATCTCTGTCACTATTTTGATACAATAAAAGAGTTTAAGAGTGGTGTAATCAATGTGATATAATAAATCTTTTGCCGCGTGTACCATAAATTTCCTGACGCTAAAGTAAGAAAAGTTAAAATCACGCGGATGTAAAGACTTTTCCAAATACACTTTTGACTCAAAACAGAAGCAGATAATGCTCAGTTAAACAACTGTACTTTTTCAGTATTTGTGATAATATATGGTTTGTCTCCAATGTTTGGCAGTTTTCAGTGCTGTTGGTATAGTGTTCTGTTAGCAAATGATAGATTGGGATTTAGTACTCAAAAAGCTACATTTTTGAACAGGGGAAAGATTTTATAGCCACCCTCAGGCAAAGAAGCTTGTCAGTATTGCTTTGTTGGCCCTTATTGTCCGAAGTGTGAGATTCTCCAGAACACACAATATGTACATGTACAACTAGCAAGTAAGAACCTAGTTTCGGTTCCTATTTTTGTCCTCCTGCACCTTGTTTAGCATCACCCGTCTCACTATCGGCACGGCAAAATTCTCAGCAGCGAGCCTCTCGCCGAGCGTCGATTCGAGCTATCTTTGATACGAGGGATGTCTTTTATGTTTTGCATATGGAAATAAAACAACTCGGTAGGTAGTTTTAAATGACTTTAATTGTTTTTAACGTTTATAAGAGCAAAATTTTAGAGCATACTGAAATGAAAATTCACGATATTGAGACGTGTGGCGAACAGAACAGGCTTATGTCCTAAGACAATTTTCAAAAACTGTTAAAGAATATAAAAAAAAAAATTGCCTCCACCACACAAGAGGCTACATTACTCGAAGCTGTTGAATACAGTTGATAACTTTGATCGGAATGCAATCAGATGCAAAGTCCATACATTTTTTGAAAGCAGGAATTTCTTACCATAGACAAAGTATTACAGCAGGTTAATAGTGATGAAGACTTACCTACTTTCGAATGGACCACATTCTATGATTTACTCAAAGTACTTCATTTTGAGTATAGGAAACTGGGGAGAAATAGTATTTTGATGGATAGCAAAGAGATTATTTTATGGAGAAAAATTATTTAAAACCAATAAAGAAATACCGCGACCAGGGCAGGCAGATTTATTACTTGGATGAAACCTGGATAAATGCAGGTCATACAAAACCCAAAGTATGGGCTGACTCTATAATTACATCAGCCTTCTTAGATGGAGTAACCACTGGCCTAAAGAATCCGTCAGGATCGTCTATCTGACCAATTAGTTTCAACGAAAATAGCAGAACCTATCCATCTAGTCAGACAGCACAAAAAATATATACAGGGTGGGGCAAAAGTCACGAAGGGATTTGAAAAATTAATAACTTTTTTAAATTTATTTTGTTTTCATTTTTTTTTTCAGGACCGTGTAAAATAAATCCTGGAGATTAATTATGGAGCGTTACAACCTCAATCAACGAACCAAA
This sequence comes from Acanthoscelides obtectus, assembly GCA_963669975.1. NCBI lineage: Eukaryota > Metazoa > Arthropoda > Insecta > Coleoptera > Chrysomelidae > Acanthoscelides > Acanthoscelides obtectus. The sequence continues at coordinate 80,058,802 of CAVLJG010000006.1, forward strand.
CTTATAGAATTTTATTTTGAATATCACCATTCAATAATTCAAACTCAACGAGCATATCGTCGTCATTTCAATTTGCGGAATTCGCCCTCTGAATCAATGATTCGACGCTTAGTGGCACGATTTCAGCAACAAGGCACAGTTATGGATCTCCCACGAAGCGGAAGGCCACGTTCCGCAAGAAATGAAGGGAACATTCAACGCGTTCAGGAGACTGTTCAGGAGAATCCGGAAACCTCAACCCGAAGACGTTCTGTTGAGCTGCAGATGTCTCAAAGGTCTTTACGCAGAATATTAAGAGGAAATTTACATCTGTTTCCATATAAAGTGCAGCTAGTGCAAGAACTAAAACCAGCAGATTTTCAAGAACGACTAACTTATGCAGTTCGCTTGCAAAGAATGGCTCGAGAAGATAATGAATTTATTCATTCTCTGATCATGAGCGATGAAGCCCATTTTCATTTGAATGGCTTCGTAAATAAGCAGAACTGCAGAATATGGGGTACCGAGAACCCAAGGGTGGTTCATCAAAGGCAATTACATCCGCTTAAATGTACAGTATGGTGCGCAGTTACGTCTCAACGAATTATTGGACCATTCTTCTTCGAAGACCACGATGGGAATGCTGTATCTGTAGATGGCGACCGATATCGTGATATGATTCAAAATTTCTTAAGACCAGCTCTTGCTGACAATCAAACGATGACTTTCCAACAAGATGGAGCCACTGCGCATACTGCTCGAGCCACTATGCACCTTCTAAGGCAGATTTTTGGCGAACGTTTAATTTCGAGAAATTCAGGATTCAATTGGCCCGCCCGCTCGCCGGACTTAACAGCCCCTGATTATTTCCTTTGGGGATATCTGAAAGGAAAAGTGTATATTAATAAACCCACAACCCTGCAGCAACTAAAAGATAATATTCGAGCAGAAGTAAGTGCTTTGGGGCCAGATATTCTGACTCGGGTAATGGAAAATGCTCTTGCAAGAGCTGCACTTTGCGAGGCTGAAAATGGCGGTCATTTGCGTGATGTAATCTTTCACACTTAAATTTTAAACAAACTCCAAACATTGCATTTTAGTTTTGTGTTAGGGAAAAAAATTAAAATTAAAATTTAAAAAAGTTATTAATTTTTCAAATCCCTTCGCGACTTTTGCCCCACCCTATATATATATATATATATATATATATATATAAAGCTTCCGCCTTTTGTTGGGTACTTCGACAAACTTTAAGCAAAGAGGACTCTTTATATTTTTTTTAATTCTCTCTAGCTTTCAATGGACTTTGCCATCATCATCAGGAGCTGCAATTACAATGATAACAGTAGCAACAAAGGTGTAAAATGAATTTAAATTGACTCAACTTACAGTAGTATGTGAGGATGTTGCTAATTGTTGTTTACGTATAGGATGAGGGAAACGTCCAGTAACATGGTGAGAGCTGGATAGATTGTACAATGGTCAAAATTATATAAAATATGACAAGAACAAGTTAAAAACAGATTAAAAATTATTTAAAGAACATTAGAGCATTACATCGTGAAGCCACTTGATGATTGCACAAATTAGTGGTCATGGAATAATGAGTGACATGAAACCCTTTGACAGAAGGCCGAAGGATGTCAATGTCAGTGTTGAAAGATGGAACGAATTGTGGGCGTGTGCCAAACGTTGCCAAATCACTTCAGATGATGAGATTTTCAGAATTTTACGTTAGAATTTGTTAAACCGACCAGAGGCAGTTGAATAAACTATATTATTATTAATGGGAATTTAAATTAACAATTATTAATAAATCGTGAGGAGAGAATTATTATATTTTGAGTGGAATGAAATTTACTGGTGGAATCGGCCAAAACACAGATTCTAATTATGGTTGTGAAGAGTTGAAATTTGGGGAGATATGTAAGTTCTCCAATTTTTCGCAGTTTAGCAAATATGAGTAAATGACACTCAGTTGTTTAACATCTGTCTTTTTGTTGATACAGTTGTTGTTCATGAAAATGTGGGACATTTCCAGGAATAAACGTTTGGAAAGGTGTTTTTCTTTATCAAGAACTTTGATACTTGTGTAATTCATAGAATGCCCTGTTAACATGAGATGCTAGAGCGCATCTTTCAGGATGAAGCCTAGCATCACTTTTGTGTGATGTAATCCTTCCTTTAAGAGATCTGGAGGTCTGACCTATGTATATTTGGTTGCAGTTGTTGCAATTGATGGAGTAGACTGTGTTGGTTAAGCCAAGCAGCGGGACTTTGTCTTTCATTTTTGAAAAAATGCAGTTTATAGTGAGGACGGATTTGCAAGCAATTCGAAAGTTCAAAGGACTGCACAATCTGATCAGCTTAGGGGTCAGTTCCTTGATGTAGGGCAGGACAGCAAAACCAGGTCTGGAGTCCGGGTTGGTGCTTGTACTGTTAGGATTGATGTTATTATTGGGAATTACATCAGTTCCGTTATTAGGGGTTGTGCGACTATTACCTGCATCACCAGAGTTCGGCAAAATATTGGAAGGTGAACTAAAAATGATCTTGTTAATCAGACACTTCGGATAACCATTATTGATGAACAGTTTTGATAGTTTACGTAAATTTGAGGTGTGGAAGGTATTATCTGAGATGCTGATTACCCTTGTTTTCATCTGTTTTACCAAATTGATTTTAATCCCTAGCTTATGGTATGACCTAAAATTGAGATACCGACCTGAGGCCATAGGTTTCTGGTACCAGTCTACCAATAAACTGTTGTTGTTGGTGCGAATGAGTCTTGTGTCTAGAAAGGGGACAGACAGGTTCTCATCTTCTTTTTCAATGGTAAATTGGATGTAGGGGTCATAGCTGTTGAATTCTCTGACAATACCATCCAGACCTATGGAAGGGAGGCATAAAATAATGTCATCTACGTATTTTTTTATGAAGAAGAGGTTATAGGGTAGTGTCGGAATAACAGTATCAAGCAGATCATCCATGACATATTCTGCCAAAATTGGTGACAGAACAGATCCCATAGGACAACCATGTGTTTGAGAATATATTTTGTTGTTGAAACAGATGAAAACAAGGGTAATCAGCATCTCAGATAATACCTTCCACACCTCAAATTTACGTAAACTATCAAAACTGTTCATCAATAATGGTTATCCGAAGTGTCTGATTAACAAGATCATTTTTAGTTCACCTTCCAATATTTTGCCGAACTCTGGTGATGCAGGTAATAGTCGCACAACCCCTAATAACGGAACTGATGTAATTCCCAATAATAACATCAATCCTAACAGTACAAGCACCAACCCGGACTCCAAACCTGGTTTTGCTGTCCTGCCCTACATCAAGGAACTGACCCCTAAGCTGATCAGATTGTGCAGTCCTTTGAACTTTCGAATTGCTTGCAAATCCGTCCTCACTATAAACTGCATTTTTTCAAAAATGAAAGACAAAGTCCCGCTGCTTGGCTTAACCAACACAGTCTACTCCATCAATTGCAACAACTGCAACCAAATATACATAGGTCAGACCTCCAGATCTCTTAAAGGAAGGATTACATCACACAAAAGTGATGCTAGGCTTCATCCTGAAAGATGCGCTCTAGCATCTCATGTTAACAGGGCATTCTATGAATTACACAAGTATCAAAGTTCTTGATAAAGAAAAACACCTTTCCAAACGTTTATTCCTGGAAATGTCCCACATTTTCATGAACAACAACTGTATCAACAAAAAGACAGATGTTAAACAACTGAGTGTCATTTACTCATATTTGCTAAACTGCGAAAAATTGGAGAACTTACATATCTCCCCAAATTTCAACTCTTCACAACCATAATTAGAATCTGTGTTTTGGCCGATTCCACCAGTAAATTTCATTCCACTCAAAATATAATAATTTTCTCCTCACGATTTATTAATAATTGTTAATTTAAATTCCCATTAATAATAATATAGTTTATTCAACTGCCTCTGGTCGGTTTAACAAATTCTAACGTAAAATTCTGAAAATCTCATCATCTGAAGTGATTTGGCAACGTTTGGCACACGCCCACAATTCGTTCCATCTTTCAACACTGACATTGACATCCTTCGGCCTTCTGTCAAAGGGTTTCATGTCACTCATTATTCCATGACCACTAATTTGTGCAATCATCAAGTGGCTTCACGATGTAATGCTCTAATGTTTTTTAAATAATTTTTAATCTGTTTTTAACTTGTTCTTGTCATATTTTATATAATTTTGACCATTGTACAATCTATCCAGCTCTCACCATGTTACTGGACGTTTCCCTCATCCTATACGTAAACAACAATTAGCAACATCCTCACATACTACTGTAAGTTGAGTCAATTTAAATTCATTTTACACCTTTGTTGCTACTGTTATCATTGTAATTGCAGCTCCTGATGATGATGGCAAAGTCCATTGAAAGCTAGAGAGAATTAAAAAAAGTATAAAGAGTCCTCTTTGCTTAAATTTTGTCGAAGTACCCAACAAAAGGCGGAAGCTTTAATTTTTCACCTAACTGGTCTAGACGACAATGAGCACGTCTCAAGTTATATATATATATATATATATATATATATATATATATATAATCTTAATGATATTGATGAAATGGGTAAAAAACACTGTGAATTAAATCCAATTGAAATGATTCGGGCAAATATAAAAAACTATGTGGCTTCAAACAATAGAACATTCAAATTTTCTGACGTGAAAAATTTGTTTTATGAAGCTGTCAACAGAGTGACTGACGGCAAACCGTTGGAAATATTGCATCCGTCACGTTCAAGAGACAATCGAAACAAATATGTGGGATCTGGTCCTGTAATAATTAATATTAACCATCCGGACGATGATACAAGCACTTTCAGCGAATAAAAATTGTGAAAAGTATGTGCACTTCTTCCTATAAGGATAATCATTTATCTTGTTAGATTATTCCAAGACCATTGAGGAAAATACGGGCCTATGCAATCTCGTTTTTGGGCATGTTGTGTTTTGTTTGGGCGCAAATGGACAACAAATGGAGTATAGTCCATGTACCATGGCCAGTTGAATCGTACCTCTCCTGCCATCTGACAAAAAGTGCCTCCGTTCCATCGCTTCTATCCGTGGTGGCCTTCCTATAGAGCGCGCAGCTCTCCTCAGCCAGTCCTGTAAGCGCATACCACGCGCGGCACTACTTTGCGCTGGTTTCTGAGCATTAGCTTCTATTTCATCAAGGCCTTGTTATAAATAAAGGCTCCATAAAAAATAATCAAGTTACGTAACCCTGCCAAAATCCTCTGCCTCTCATTGCTGGGGCCTCGATGAGATGGCATTAGCAGCACTTTATTTGCCTCATACATTCAGTCATCCTTAGTCTCATTTTGGATTCGATTCTCGGCGTTCTCAACCTTGACACCTAGTGGAGTTTGCTTCTGTCTGTCAGAAAGTATAACCATTTCCGTCTTCTCAGGAGCCAATTCGAGCGATTTTTTCCTTCCATATGGTAATTCTCATGATTCCATATGCCACAAACCTTTCTCCTTGCTAGTGACTATCGTCAGCATACCAACCAAAAGACCTCATCGTAGAAACCGTTCCAAGATAAAAGCCCTAGGACAGAGCCTTGCAGCACACCGATGGTTACCAGCGTCTGTTGTTTTACTGTTCGTGTAACAACTTCTTTACGCTAAGGCAACCATAATGCAAAGCTTCTAACTATTGTAGCTGCCACTATCGGTAGCTTCTGTTACCAGTACCACTGCACCAAGGGCATCTACGGTATACTTCTATCAGTCGTTCTAGTAGTTTCGCCAGTAAACTCAGCGTACACAGGGGTCTATATTTGACTTCCCTATCGGTGAGCTCTGGAGGTAAAGGCTAAGCACCAAACCAGCCTCCTTCCATCTCTTCGGAAGCACTCCCGCTCTCAGGCATACATTGATCACAGACAGGACGATTTCGGGGATTTCTTCAACCAGCAAGAAGCAACTTGGATGAACAAATCAAAACTATCTAACTGTCCAGGTTTATGCCCTTTCGCAACGCCGATGACTGTCCTATATTAAGACCAATAAAAGCACGGATCGGAATAATGTCGAACTCAAACTGCTTTTGCAATCCACAGATACCTTCACTTTGATGCGAAATTTCAACATCTGTCAAACTGGAGGCTTAATCGACTTGCATTGCTTCCCGACTTCTCACTATAAATAATATAAAAATAAATCGCGTGTGCTTGCTTGTTCCACTTAGTCCGAATTCGTTATCATCCAGTATGCTCCACCACGCCCATCTACCATTATAACAAATACCAATCCTGGATGACACAACCTCTTGCTTCATTCTCAAAAACAAACGTGCTCCACTCGAGCAGTTCCAGCAGAGACACATGTACGGGTTCGCCTTTACATATGCAACAGGTCTTCCTTTAATTTATCTCCTTGGAATCGCAACCAACGCAAATACAGAATTGTCGGATCATCTTCTCAATACCCACATTTGGAATGCAATCCTCTACAAATGTAGATTGTAAAAAAACAAAAGCTTTAAATCTGCTTTTTATAAGAGTAGGTGTAGAGGCTAAAATTATCAATACTTTAGTTTCGTAGTTTTATGGTTGAAAAACACATGCTCTACAATACTCTAATTTTGTACGTATGTCTAAGGCCCGTATCGTCAGTCGACCCTACAATTGTAGGGCGCCTTTATGACCTCCTTGATTGTCATAGTTTTCTACTTCTCCCTGTCAGCCTCTATTTTGAGGTTATCTCACAAACATCCATTTGCATCAAATTGTGCTTGCTTTTGAGTTATATCATGTTTTATCAGCCTGAAATTTCCTACAATTTAAAAAGAAAACATATCTTCACAATAGGAGAGCGCTGACGCTGACACGGGACAAGTGTAATCTAGAAATTTTTGAAGGAGGGAAAGGAGTATGACAAACAAGGAGGCCATAAACGCGCCCTACAATTGTAGGGACGACTGACGATACGGGCCTGAATGACTCTAGATGATTATTTTGAAAAACATCCAGCGATATGGCGAAGTGGTCAAAAAATCAGTAAGCTACAATGTAATCCCGCAGGTTTATTACGCCAAAAAACTTATATAATGTCAAAAAACCGATGAAGTGTCTATTTACTGACTAGATAGTTCCTAGCACGTTGTTAGGGTGCATATAGTTCATTCCGCTATTATTTCTCGCTGTGAGTTTCACTAAAAGCGTCATCTAAGGAGGAATCACTCAATGACACGCTCAATAGACCAGCATGCTTTGTTGGTTGCAGAATGCCGAGATAGTCTGTACAGTATATGTCTGAGAAGATGTGACAGAAATAACATTCGTTAAATAGCAATATCGTACCTGGATGATTGTGTGGTGATTGTGTGTATTGGTCTGCATGAGATGTATAAAATAAGTGATATTTGCTATGTGAGAAGATTAATAGTGAATATGTTGCTCAAGTATATCTAGTAGCTATACCAGAAGGGTTATTTGTGTTGTCTTTCTGAAGAGAGGCTATCACAGTTATAAATTACGAGTTTCCCCATTTTTTTGCGTTTTCAGAGACCTTGAGAAGCGTTACGGGAAAATACCACCGCGTCCACGTTGTGTAAGCCACATCACAGAAAGATTAAGAATGACGCATTGCACACAAAACATTCTCGCAGTGCCTCACATCTAGGCGCTGATTTGTGTGTTCCACATGACATCTCAAAATAAATTTATATAAGACTTAAATGACTGGAAAAAAAAATAATGTAGACTTTAATAACAGTTTCACGTATCATAAATATTTCTGTTTGTGCTATATTTTCTCACCAACCAGGGATTTTATTTTCTTATCTCTCTCATTTATGAAATCCAGCAAATTTGGATATGTAAAAAGTGCATGCGCATCTAGTTTCTGGCTATACATCTCAAGGAAGTGTATTTGAGGTAAGAAACCAGCGGAATTATCATCAACACAGATTATTAGCACACCAATCTTCACTGAGCCTTGCGCGTACTAAATTTAATTAGCTAAATAAACTTAATTAGATTAAGATAATTTATCCTGACTAATTCAAATTTAAACACCTTATATTTAATTAACTACTTAATATCCTTGATCTAATTAACTTATTTCTGATTGATTTTAATGTTTGCAGGTTTTATTCTCACTAATTACGTATACTAAATTTAATTAACTAAATATTGTTCATTAAATTAAGATAATTTATGCTGATTAATTTGAATTTAAACACTTTTTACATGTCCTTAAATTTAGTTAACTACTTAAATTACCTTAATATAATTAACTAATTTTTGATTAATTTTAATTTATGAAGGTTTGATTCCCACTAATTACGTGTACTAAACTTAATTAACTAAATAAAGTTAATAAGATGAAGATAATTTATCTTGAATAATTTAAATTTAAACACGTTTTACGTGTCCTTATTAACTACTTAAATTACCTTAGAATTAACTAATTTTTGATTAATTTTAAATTCTGAAGATTAAATTCTCACTAATTAGACGTGCTAAATTTAATTAACTAAATAAAGTTAATTAGATTAAGATAATTTATTCTGATCAATTTGAATTTAAATACGTGTACGTGTCCCTATATTTAATTAACTACTTAAATTAATCTATTTAACTAATATTTGATTAATTTTAATTTCTGAAGGCTTCATTTTCGCTAATTACGCGTACTAAATTTAATTAACTAGATAAAGTTAATTAGATTAAGATAACTTATCCTGACTAATTTGAATTTAGGCACTTCTTACGTGTTCTTATATTTAGTTAACTACTTGAATTACCTTAATCTGGTGAAATAATTTTTGATTAATTTTAATTTCTGGAGGTTTTATTCTAACTAATTACGCGTACTAAATTTAATTAACTAAATAAAGTTAATTTAATTAAGATAATTTATCCTGATTAATTTAAATTTAAACACTTTTTACGTGTCCTTATATTTAATTAACTACTTAAATTACCTTAATCTAGTTAACTAATTTTTGATCGATTTTAATTTCTGAATGTTTTGTTCTCGCTAATTACGGGTACTAAATTTAATGAACTAAATAAAGAGAATTAGATTAAGATAACTTATCCTGATTAATTTGAATTTAAACACTTTTTATGTGTCCTTATATTTTTTAATTAACTATTTAAATTACCTTAATCTAATTAACTAACTTTTGACCAATTTTAATTTCTGAAGGTTCTATTCTCACTAATTACGTGTACTAAATTTAATTAACTAAAGAAAGTTATAAGATAATTTATCCTGATTGATTTAAATTTAAACACTTTGCAGATTCCTTCCGGCTATATTATACAACTTACAGCTTACACCTCCAATAATGCTATCTCTGAAGCAGATGATACATCACATCAGAAGTAAACATTGATAGCTGAAGCGTCATTACGTACAGCTACAGAACGAGTACACATCAAGTAAATAAAAGCCAGTTCTAAGTTAGCATCTTGTAGAAAATCCTACAAAATGTTACAAAAAACCTATATATGTCAAAAAAGAACCGACCTAATTTCGAAATACGTAATGCTTCTGGTAGTAGTGATAGCACACTTATAAATTCCTACTGTACGAGTAGTAAAAGTAGTTTCCAATTATATAAAAGACAAGGCAGTAAAAAATTGATGTCGAACCTGCACAAAAAAATTTCTTCTTCAGTTAAATTTTCTCATATTTTTTATATATAATTCGCCTAAGAAACAAAAAACTTATAGGTTTTGTGAGAAGGCGCTTGATCTGGCAAGCCTGCACAAGCGCAAGGAGCTTATTTACATACTGTATGATAACGTCATAAATCAGATGGTAACATATAATTGCTATTAAGTTTTTGCTTTATGTGAACCCAGAGGTTATCTAAGCGGGTATGCCTTTACTTTCAATAAAATACTTGGAAATATACAAATCCCTCTATTTATATGTTAAATAGCGTTTTAATAAGTAACCGTTAATACTTTGACGAGGAGGATGGCTACGGAAGAAAATGTAAATTTGAGATACGTACGGGTATAATCATATACATTAAGTCTTTTGAATTGAAGAATACATCCATATAGACAATGTTCTAGTCATAATCATATTGCATACAATATGTGTATTACAGAACTGTTATGAGAAGGTTAGCAGATGTTTTACCAGGCCTATAAAATATGACGAAGTTCATGCCACACCCCATCTACAAGGCGAAACAGTTTTCAAACCATACAAATAGTTCTTCAGGATATCTCCATCAGCTGGGCAGCGATTCGCAAAATAGTTTCCGGGGAACCTATACAGTGTGTTCCACAAAGACGTGCCAATATTTCTAGGGTAGAAAACACATCCAAAAATAAGAGAAAAGTTTCTGTAAGTATGGGTCCAAAGATGCTACCCTAACGACATACAGAGTGATGAAGTGTTAGATACCGAATTAAGATTCAATGAACATACCAGCAATAAACACATAGAGGTTTCCGGCCCAGGGACGTATAAACTGGGGAACTTGCCCCCCTATTAGGGAATATTTTCTACTCTGCTGACCTTTTCGGAGAAAAGAAGTGCATATAATACCATTCAATTTTCCATACATTTTGTCTCTCAAGGCATTTTTGTCATATCACTCGTTTTGGAGATATTTAGGTTTGAACATTTGTGGTAAAATAATGGGTGAAATTCGCCAAAAAAAGGAAAGTGGATTAGAACAGAAAATAGGATAGGTAACCCGATTAATACGTATTTCTGCTTGTTGGCTTTATCAGGCCCGAAATGAATGCACCTATGCAACCACAAAGGTAGATACACATGCCCATATATCCGGATACGGGTGTAACCTGAGGAAACGAAGATGGAGAGGGAAAATAATGACACACGAAGTTCCCAACAAGAGCCAACCTACACATTGCAGTATAAAACGGCTAGAAGACCTCGAATTTTCAGGGAGATATCTAACCACAACCACGCGGCCAGTTATAGCCACATGCTGTGGTACTTCAAGCTCAAAGGATCTACAAAGATAAAATCATTTTCTCTTTGTAGACGACACCTTGCTTGAATTTTACTTGGTGTTTCTAAATAGTTGTTACCTAGTTGAGCATCATGTGGGAATCACTGCAATTATATTATTATATTTATCGAATAAAAAGATTTGGACGCAATGTAATTGATTTGATATCTATTGTTTTTTTGGACTCTATTATAGAGCTTCCTGACTAGGATTTCGTTGCAATAAAACGGGTACGAAAAATTACTGTTTAAAACGAGAAATCAGAGACCTTTCCTACTAGCTTTTAGATTCAAAATTGGAGTAGATAAGACTCAAAGTTAAAGTCTCAGTTGAACCTTTTCAGTAACCACGAAAAATTGGTTTGTCTCCATTATTTTTCGTTTTTCAATGTGGTTGTTAACGAACCTTGGATTCAGCTAAACACTACACGAAACAAGCAGTGGTATGAAATAGATCAAAATTACCTCGCATCTGTCTAGGTAAAAGCCCAATGTTGAGGTACGTATATACCCTCTCGCAGAGCCAATGACCATAATTTGTTTATTATTCTGTTTAAAAGGTTTTTTTGCAATCCACACATGGGTGTACCCAGGGGGAGGTAAGGGTGGCAGCTGCCTTTAGCTCGACTAAAATTACATGAAAAGAACGCTTTTTATGAACATAAATTGTTCTTGTACAAGGTTCTTCACAAACTGAATCAATATCTATTAGATGGGAAATTATTAGGATTAGGATTCTCAAATAAATTCAGAAAATATTAGAAACGATTTTGGAAAAAATGGTTTCCTTTTCCATGTATCCTCGGAAATATAGCGTCCAATCTTTTCAAATCGATTTTTCAAAATACAGGTGCGGCAGAGAGGACGGACGTTTTTGGGATGGGTAGTACTCTCCGCCTCCGTCTACGAGAGAGGTGGGGAGGGTGCCGCTTGACTCGTGAGATCCTAGCATTATTTTACCAGTTGTCGTTATGGAGCCTTGGACAGTGGAGCTCCGCGTTTTCGCCTATGATTATGAGACAGTCATCGTCGTACAGCGTGAGTTTCGTCGCCACTTCAACATTCATCGGAATAGAGCTGTTCCCTCTCGAAACACCATCCTCCGTTGGGTTGAATCACTTCGCAGGCGTGGTGAACTGATCAATAGAAGACCAAGAGGAGCGCCGCGAACAGTTCGAACTCCTGAAAATGTTGAACGCGTTCGACAGGTCTTTCTTCGCAGTCCGACTCGATCTGCCCGGAAACATGCTGCTGCACTTCGCCTTAGTGATCGTTCGGTAAGGCAAATTTTGCATATGGATCTCCGCTTTCACCCCTACAAATTGGCCATTGTGCAACAGTTACAGCCTGGAGATTATGCACAACGAATAAACTTCGCATATGAGATGGAAGCACTGATCGATCAAAATGAGAACCTCATTTTGTTTATGAGTGACGAAGCCCACTTTCACAAGCCACAAGCCACTAACTCTGGATGAATTGAAGGGCGAAATTCGCGTGGAAGTCGCCCAAGTTGAGAGAGCGATGTTGGAGAGAGTCTACGCGAACTTCCAAGAACGCCTCCAGCACTGCATCAACGATTTCGGCCACCACATGCCTGATGTGATTTTCCATACTTGACTGTCTCAAATGCTATTTCATTGTGAACCTGATTCCATCAATAAATTTGTTTTCGAGTAAAAATTAACTATTTTATGATTTTTTTAAAACCGTCCATCCTCTCTGCCACACCCTGTATATAATTACGCAACTTTGCCAACATTCAACCGAGCTGTTGGCGTTTCGAAGACGACAATGGTGAAAATATGACAAATTCGTTTTTCATATTACTCCAGATGAAACTAGGTATATATTCTTCTCCATATTCCATAAAACTTTTTTTGACTATACGACGAAATTTCAAGTAATAGTGGAAAAATAACGAATAAATATCAACAAAGCTCCTTCCTCTGAAGTGGCATATTAGAATTTACCAAAAATGTTTCTGTTGTTATATCATCGAGTAGGAAACGAATAGTTATGCTCAATTTTTGTAAATAACTTTCTTGATTATTTATTATAGTAATACTGATCAATTAAATACTAAAAGCTTACTCTGCATGCCTAATTAGTCGCAAACGTTACGTCATTGGATAGCTTGAGCTGGAAAATCGTCAGGTTGAAGGGCTTGTACACGTTGGACGTGAAACGGATACAGCCCCTCTTCACGCAGCGTTTGCCACACTTTAGTTTTTGATACTTGCACTTCTCTTGCAACGTCTCTAGTGCTTGTTGAGGGATTCTCGTCTACGCGATTCAGTAGTTCTTCCTCAACTTGCACCATTCGTGGTTGTCTAGGCCTCCCCCTGTGCCCACCTCGAAATTCCTCCAAATCCCTGACTGTCTGGACCAGGTACACAAATCTGCGGGGCCTTGGATGATGTCGTCTAGGGAAACGATCTGCATACACTCGCGACGCTTCTGTAGCATTTTGAAGACTTCCCAACTAACAATTATCACTCCTATTAGAGTTGCAAGAATGATTATACAGTATTCCTTAAACAGCATTGTATACTGTAAGAACATTGGCAAAACCCTCTTAGAACAGCCATACAAGCGGAATGGGCACACCTAATAGGACACTTCAGTCATTTAAGAGGTTGTATAAGGGCTGCAGGTAACAGTTATAAAACAAAAGTGTAAGCCTCTTGCAGCCGCTATAGGACATTTTCGCCAGTGCAAGATTCAGTTTTTGTCAACTGTACAACTATTCTGTTACGTGATGCTACTTTATTGCAACCAAACTGTTTCTTATGTACTGTATAGACGAAGTGAAGAATATATAACTAACACATTACAGTCATCTTGTTTACTTACATATCGGCCATTGTGAATTTCATACACTATGATATAGGTGGTGTTAAACGACTTCAAGATATAGTACGAGCGATGTCTTTTAAGTTTTGCATATGGAAATAAAACAACACCGTATGTAGTTTTAAATGACTTTATTGCTTTTCGAAGTATTCTCCACGAAGATTAATACACATCTGGATGCGCTCGAACCAATTTTCGAAGCACTTATTCCATTCGTTTGCTGGCAGATCCAAAACAACATTTTCTAATGCGTCAACTGCTTCTTCTGGTGAATGGAACCTTTGACCACGCAGTCTGTTTTTAATTTTCGGGAAAGTAAAGAAATCGTTAGCACTTAGATCGGGACTATATGGAGGATGGTCCAATAATTCCGTTTAATACTGCCTTCTTTTTTGGGCTGTGTGTGAGCTTGAATTGTCAACAGGTGGGGTATCCAACGAGAAACTAATTTTCTTACTCCTAATTCTTCATGTAATTTTTTTTGAATTGAGGTCTTTGAGATCTTCAAGGACGCCTCAATGTCGCGATATGTCACATGTCTATCTTCAATGATGACTTTGCGCACAGCATCGACGTTTTCTTGTGTGACTGCCGTTTTTGGTGCACCCACCCTGGGATCGTCTCTAAGACCCACCCGTCCTCGTTTGAATTCTCCATACCAACGGGAAATTGTCGACTGATGTGGCGCTTCGTTGCCGAAAACAGACAGTAACTCAGCAAGGCATTCTTGTTCCGATAATTGTCTCTGAAAGTTGTAATAAATTATGGCGCGAAAATGTTCTCGGTTGAGTTCCATTTTTCTAATGACTTGGTGACACTTAAAAATTCACTGTAGTGAGAACACTGCACGTATGTTTTTGAAAATTTGAATTTAAGTTCACTAAAGAGTGAGGTTAAGATTCAGTACTGACGTTCGATCCGCGCGGCCTACTATGTTTCTATATGCAAAACTTAAAAGACATCCCTCGTACTTCTTACATAATTAAGAAGAACATCACAAACCTAATGAATAGTAATAGCAATAATAATAATAACTTTTGTGCGGATATAAAACTTCAACAGAAAAAGGCCAGATTGACCTAAGTGAAAGAAAAGTATACATACAATATTAAATTAGAATAAAATAGGTGATAAATTATTAAATAAGTTGCAAAAAAATATGTTTGTCTAGTATAAACAGTTTTAGAATACAAATAAAAATGAACAATAAGAAAAATAATCAATAAAATAGATAATTATGTAATTATTAAGAATTATCAAACCCTTTCAGAGAATAAAATCACTTAGGGTACAACAGTACAGGTATGCTAAAAGGTGCTTTTTGAAAAGTTTTAAGTCGTTGATGGTTCCTAACTCGGGGGGCAAATTATTGAAGATAGATTCACATCGGTAGTCAGGGCTATTTCGGTAAGTGCATAGGCTATAGTTGTTCAATGTAATATTATTATTATTATTATTACTTAGATTGTATCTCTGGGACTCCTGTAGGTAAGTGAATTTCACATGAAGGCACGCCTCTAGAGTGAGTAATGGGGTTAACGATAGTATTTTTTCATCTCTAAACGTTTTTTGACGAGACTAGTTTATGCAATGAGAATAAAAGTCTGACTATTCTCTTTTGAAAGATAAAGATTTGTTGGGCCCGATCAGTCGATCTCCAATATAGCTCTAAACATTTGAGGTGATAATATACAATAGAGTATAATAAGCGTTATCTATTCATAAGTTCCTTAGAGAAAAAAAATGTTGATTTCATTTTTTTGGCTACATACTCTATGTGGTCTTTTCAGCTCAAATGTTCATCCATCATCAGAAGGTAGATTTATCCACTATTAATGAAGGCAGATGTTACCACCGGTAAGTATTATTATTCTGTTGATACAACGATGTCACTTTGGTAGGCATTGGTCGTCAAATGAGTCGAAAGTATGCACTTAACTTACACAATTTTGGCGACAAACAATGCAATGTAAGCATATAAGCTTGGCTACCTCTAATCTACTCGAATTTGTTGGAAAATAATGATTAATATACATGATGTTCCAGCAAAAGATAAAAGGCTTTTTATGGTAGAAGTGGAAATGGTATCTGGAGCGCATAGATAATGGTTTGAGGTGGATATTTTCTGATGTAGCTCAGTTTTCTACTGGATTAGGGCATAGCGCATAGCAACATAATCGATATAAGCCAAGCTGATGAGGGGCAAAAATGGAGAAGTTTACCACTTTTTTAATTAGCTCAAATGCAAAAAGAGAAATGAAATAAGAATTTGAAAATAATTCTATTTATCTCTAAAAACAAAACATGCATACACATACAACACGTGATAGTGGCAACCAATCGTCCTCCTCCCAATTTGTTTTCTAAGTTACTGCATGGCTATTATGAGTGACATTGCAAAAAATACTGTATTATTCCAAATGCACAATGGTTAAAACCCCAAATAAATATTTTTTCACGTGCCTTCGCACGAAAACAGCAATTTTTGATTTGACTCTACGTACCCAAATCGTGTAATTTTTTGCTAGTTCGAGATATATTTTAGAAGAAATCGACCTTATTCATCAGATTTATTACTTCAAAAATGCCTTTTATTGGTAAAATTTAGTCCTGGGGAACCTAAGAATCACATTTATAGATATTGAGGATCGAGTGCAATTTGAGAAATGATCTATCCTTGGTTGTTGAAGCAAACAGCATTTTTCTGCAACATTTTCACGATTTTCAAAATTTCCACCATTCTGAATAATTATGTAATTTTAAAAAGCCTTCATATTTTTAAAAATTTTCAATATCCTGGATATTTCGAAAAATTTTGTAATTTTGAAGACCTGTAATCACTACTGTTATAGCTACAAAAAGTGCAAAATATATTTGTGAAGACAATTTTAATGTGATGACAATCTTAGTCAAATAGCTACAGTTTTGTCCTTTCCCGTATCCTTCTTCCATTATGATAGAAACCTAGATAATATTTATTCGACTTATCGACTCGGATTAACAATTGCTCTGCTATTTTAATATTTTTTTCGCCTTTTGATTATATTTCATCTATATTTCGTTGCTAGGTTATAACGTATTTGATTCTGAATATCATGAAGCATCTCCAGTGATTGAAATAAAAAAGCGATTGTTGCGGTTATCTTTCTCGTTATATCAAAATGTCATGAAGCAGGTGAACTCTTGACTTTTCAAGCAAATCTGTATCAGTTCATACAGGCTTGTATTCGGCACGGAGAAAAAATATCTACAAAATGTATAACAAAGGAAAATTAGTGAATGGATCCAGTCAGCCAAACAAATCCATACAAATAGTCTATAGTCTACTTTTTCATAAAATTATTCGAGGAATCCTAGAACATAAGCATGCCATTAAGGACCCTTCTATATACAGAGTGTTCCATTTCTTTAAGATTATTTACCACCTGCAATGGAGAAGTTTCGTGATATTCAGGATCGCATAAGTAATGACATAGCAGCAAAATATAGACAAAATACTCTGAAAAAACGTATGATAGATTACTTAGATAAATACAAAATAATATCTAATAAACAGTGTGGATTTAGACAAGGGAAGACAACAGATGATGCAATACTTGATCTTATGACTAAAGTTTCCAGTAATATAAACTCCAGTTAGCGACAACCAATTCCTCGGGGCTTTAAAAAGAGTAGGCTTTCGTGGCACTTCATACTCATTAATGAAATCCTACCTATCAAATAGAACACATTATGTGAAGATTAATGATACTTTGAGTGATGGTAGAACAACGAAGTTTGGAATACCACAAGGGACTGTATTGGCACCGATATTATTTAATATTTACGTTGACGAACTGTATTTACTAGAACATCGAGGAAAAATCGTAATATTTGCTGACGACACGGCCATCATATACAGTTCTCAAACCTGGGAACACCTAAAAACTCTAACAGAAATAGAATTTTGCAAGATTAAAATGGTTCAACTCTAGACTTTTAACAGTAAATTACAACAAAACTTGTTACATCCCATTTTCATCCTGTGAACGATATATGCCCAAATATTCAAATTTAAACATAAAGCTGAAGAAAAACCAAAATGCTTCTTCGGGCAGTGTTAAATATCTGGGAGTGTACTTAGATTCTACACTTAAATGGGACACGCACATACATTTCGTAATTAAAAAATTGGGTACAATACTTTACAAATTTAAATACCCTTTGAAATACTATCAAATGAAAGTACTTTAATATTCACTAATTGAGAGCCATTTGAGGTATGGTGTGATCGCGTGGGTAGCAGCGTGTAAGACACACATGAAAAATCTTGAGACAATATAAAGTACATTCTAAAGGTAATATATAATAAGCCAAGAATATACCCAACAGAACAATTATATACCGAAATTGCAGTGCATGATATTCGACAACTCTACTTCATCCAGACCATCATGAAGCAGCACCAACTAAAACATAAGTAACGAAAAATTGAGCATGACTATGATACTCGCCATAAAGTGAGGGCATGTTTACCAAAGCCTCATGTCAATTTCATGCAGAGATCATTCCAATACCTAGGACCGAAGTTTTATAACAGTATGCCTATTATCTTAAAACAGTATTACTGTATGCAGTTTAAAAAAGAATTAAAAAAGTGGATTAATGAAATACCTCGCCTCCACATACATCAGTTAATTCTTTCAAATATACTAAGTGACATATAAATCCGAACACCCAGTTTAAATGGTTTTATTTTAATAAAAGTTAGTGAATGCATTTATCTTACTGTAAATAACAAGTGAAAAAATTTTCAGCCTTATCAGTTGGACATTCCGGTTTTTATTCTGCTTTTTTTTTAATTCACTAACGCTCTAAAAATGAATATTTCAGCCGCAGTAAAGAATCAACGTTGGCGGATTTTGGTTCTTGACATCTTTTATGATCGGTTACGATGCCTAGAGTACGGAGACCTGTGCGATTTCGTCAACTTAGTGAGTTTGATAGGGGCCGTATAGTGGGAGTTCGGGAAGCTGGACTTGTTTACCGACGAATGAGAAGTTTTGGCTTGTTTTCATACCGGCCACACTGGGTCCTCCCTTTAACTCGAGAACACCGACGAATCGCCTTGAGTGGTGCAGACAACGGTCACTCCGGGATCAAGAATGGAACAGTATTGTCTTTAGTGACGAGTCTCGATTTTGTTTAGGCATGCACGATGGTCGTGCCAGGGTTAGAAGGCGACGTGGTGAAAGGAGGAATCCACAGTTTTTTGTTGAAAGACATGTTCATCACACTATTGGAGTTATGGTTTGGGGTGCTACAGCTTATGGTTCCAGGTCACCTTTAATCTTCATCAGGGGTAACATGAACGCGCAGCGTTATATCCACGAAGTTCTAGAACCCGATCTTTTACCCTATCTTGACACCCTGGCAGATCCAACTTTCCAACAAGATAATGCCCGACCACATGTTGCAAGAGTCACAATAGACTTCTTTCAACATAATGATGTCACATTGTTACCATGGCCACCAAGATCTCCCGACTTATCCCCAATTGAGCATGTGTGGGATATGATGGGTAGGAGATTGCTCAATTTGCAACGTCCTCCTCAGACTCTAGAAGCACTTCGAGAGGAGTTGGTGGTGGCCTGGAATGAGATACCACAGGAGGACATTGACCACCTGATCAGAAGCATGCCTAGGCGCGTTGGAGAATGCGTAGCACATCAGGGTGCATCCACACATTATTAAAGGTCAAAGGGCTTTAAAGCAGTGCAATCATTTTGAAATTTTATAATCATGTACTTATTATGCTTCAAGTACTTATACAAAATTTTATTAAAATAAAACCATTTAAACTGGGTGTTCGGATTTATATGTCACTTAGTATATATATATATATATATATATATATATATAAAAACGATTAAAACCTTTTTTTAAACTGTCAATGAAATTTTTTAAAAGTTCTTAATATGTTCATAAGGTTAAGCATATCCAAGCATGTAGCAGCTAAAGCAAATGAACGTCCTATTATGACATTATCTGATTCGTCGCACAGTCGATTATGATTATTGTACCTATAATGACAGTTATACTGATATAGACTGAATATTGGATAGACATCTCACCACGCAAAGGCTTTGCCTTCTGTGGATATTTCATATTTATTTGCATGTTTTTTTTTTCACCTGTAACACTTGTAATTAAATTGAAAGCAAATAAATATTACTATTATTAAATATTATTATTATTAGCCTATAAACAATTTATAAGGCACACCTGTGCGCTTGGACACGTGGTTTCCAGTTGATAACTATTGAGTACTACGTAAGTTCATACTATTATGGACGCCGCATGTGAAGGTACGTAGAAAACATGTTTATTAGGGATTATAATGGTCGTGCTCATACATTTTGGCACGGTAAAGTACATATAACAACCTCTTTTTCTTATTTCGTTCATAACCTATCGTATATGCAGTCAACTAATTAAACAAATTTGGGCGGAAGACCTTTAGCCTACCATGTGTCCCGGTGTATGTGTGCCTATGGAGGGCTTTGCAACTGGATACTGAAGTCTGAAGTGTGACGTCACACGTAACTTACAGACGGAATAAAAATATTCTCGCGGAGCGCAACTTTGATGGGCTGTAACGTCTTTGTTTTTAGAGATAAATTAATAATTTTTTCACCATCTTGTTTCATTTTTCCTAAGCTCTCATTTGAGTTAATAACAAAAAAATGGTAAACTTGCCCATTCTAATGACTCGTACGATATTAGAGTACTGAAGTGCAATGACACCTTGAGTGGATGCACATAAAAGAAATAAGCAAATTGAGAAAGAAAGCTACTATTCACAGAGATAAGATCACCGGCACGCCGCCAATGATGTGCCAAGAATTGTTATATGGAAGCATAAAAGCTGCCTTTGTAGTATCAAGTTACCGGCATAAACCCACACATTTTTACGTCGGTTGTCATTCGTTTTCGAGCAAACAATGCATCTCTTAGGTGTTGCACATTTATGCGTTGCAACGTGGCTGGCTGTCTGGAAGAAAGCGCATTTGTACATGGTGGAGTTGGTTAAGGAAATAGATGGTAAAAACATTTTTAAACGCCTTTCATTTAAAAATCTTTAAAGACTAAATTCAAATTGAAATTCATAGTGAAAATGTAACTGTAGGGTACGTTTTTAAAGTAATAGATTGCAAGCATATATGGGGTCAATTTCGGCGGTTTTTGCCCGTAATTATGTTTGGGTCACCCCAAATTGCAGGTTGCTCCTTTGAACTATTAAAAAAATAACAGTGGGAGTGGACTATTTCCATCCTTAAGAGAGAACTAAATATTCTAAACATGATTAGTAAGTCTAAAAGGACACCTAATAAGAATGTGTTACTAAGGAAGGCATATTGAGGGTTGGGGGAGGGTATAGGGGTTGAGAATGGTCCATATATGGGGTAAAACCGCCAAAGTCGACCCCATCCATTGGCCCGTACATAGAAGCTGATATATGCTACAAAGTGAAATGTGAAATGTAGCACACATTCTAGAACCATTTTTTTTGTAATCATTTAAGCTGGAGTCTATTTTCACAGACCGGTTTTTTAATTAGTAATACTTCTAAGATTTTAGTAAGATCTAATGCAAAAATATCTTGCTGGAAGCAATACAGAATGTCTTCCGTGAGTGGGTCTTTATATATAAGATAAGCAATTATCTGATCCCAAGATAAACTTTTTCGATTGCGATATGCAAAGCTGATCTTATATGCAAAATTATTACTAATTATCCATATAGTATTGGTACTATGAAAAACTAGAAACATGATGCGGGAATATATCGAGCTATTGAGATGCAGAAATGCAGGAACAAGTTGCCTGTTTTTTAATGAAGTGTCATATATGAATGGAGCTTTTATATTATAGGTGTACATATAAGATAAGGAAGCTCTTAGAAGGACTGACGAAGCAGAGGATTTAAGTGGAGCTGAATCATTCAATTCAAACACATTATAAGACACACAATCTGATTTTATCAAGAATCATAAAAACTTTACAATTTAAGGACAGTTCAGATATTTTTTGAGCTTGATAAAGTACTCGTATTGATATACATGGTGTTCCTTAATGATATGCGAATATTTAAGGGTGTGAATCGACATGAAAAATTAATGTTAGTTTGCTTAATAAACTATGGTTCAAAAATGTTTCCTTACAAAAACTCGGGGTGTTGAAGTTTTAGGAAAAAAATGGAAATTAATTAATATTTTCAGAAACGCGTCAGATATTTCACTGATATTTAGTACGTCATGGAAGTTAATAAAGTTGCATATTGTTCAATGTAAAAATAATTTTTAGCTTTAACAGTGGCATGCGTACGGGTATTGACCTCGATATTTTTTATGAAAAAAATGGTACGCCAATGGTTTGTTGCCAAATAAAAATTATTTATGAATCTCCCGTTCAATTTAAAACAAATGATCTCTCTTGAATTGTTTTCCTTCGTTGCGCCGTTTTTGAGTAAAAAAATAAAAACCATTCTATTGTCCGAGAAAATTAATGTACTAATCGAAGAATGCAATTTAGCAATAAATATCTAGTTGCTCTGGAATATGTCACTGGCTTTTGACATCTGACAAGCGTCTGTTATTCAAATCTGTTCGCTGTGACATCATTTTCATTGTTTAGTTTTTAAAATCTTGTTAATAATGGTGAATTATTCAAATGTAGAAATGGTGGAAATGCATTACGTATATGGCCTTGCCGACGGTAATGGTGAGCAAGCCAGACGGATTTATCACCAGAGATATCCCGATCGTACTTTGCCAGATAGTCGAACCCTTTCTAATATTCATCGTCGTCTTGTTGAAACTGGTTCTGTCCGAAAAGGAACATCTGAATGTAGACCTCTATGTGTGAGAACACCTCAAATTGAGGAAACAGTGCTGCACGAAGTCGAAGAACATCCTGAAACGAGTACGATGTAGACCGCTAGACACTTAAATATTTGCCATCAAATTGTTTGGAGAATTTTAGTGGATTTTTTGTCATATCCTTACCATACATTAAGAATACAGGAATTACTTTCCATTGATTTTCCAATGCGTGTGACCTTTTGTCAGTGGTATCTTCAAAAAGTTACACAAAATCCGCAATTTGAATCAATGATTCTGTTCACGGACGAAGGTAATTTTTCTCGAAATGCCATTCAGAATTTCCACAATAATCATTTGTGGGCAGAAGAAAATCTCTATACCGCAACCGAAACCCATTTCGAACTCCAATTTTCGGTTAACGTATGGGCAGGAATTATTGGCAGCCACTTTATTGGTCGATTCTTCTTGCCGGGATGACTTGACGGACAGTTGCCTTTGCTGCTTGATGATGTTCCTTTAGTAATAAGAAACAATATGTGCTACATGCATGATGGTGCACCAGCGTATTTCAGTGTAGCGGTTCGTAATTATTTACAAACTGCTTATCCAAATCGTTGGACTGGTCGCGGTGGGCCCCAAGCATGGCCACCAAGGTCCCCAGGCCTCAACAGTTTAGATTTCTTTTTGTGGGGCTATCTTAAGACACAAGTCGCATTAACACAAAAATTATTTGGCAAAAAACTATTGGCGTACCATGTTTTTCTTAAAAAATATCGAATTCAATACCCGCTGTTAAAGCTAAAAATTATCTTTGCATTGAAAATATGCAGCTTTATTAACTTAAACTACGTACTAAACATCAGTGAAATATCTGGAGCGGTTCTGAAAATATTAATTAATTTCCATTTTTTCCCTAAACCTTCAACACCCCGTTTTATTAAGTTTATTAAGTCGTTTTAGCAACGACCGATTTAATTGCATTCCATGATATAACTCTAGACGTATTTTTCGATGCTAATGACATCTGAAAGTGTGAATATCTTCAGAATTACGATACTTCCTCGCGAATTGGCATGAAAAGTAAAAACACGATATGCCATAAAGTATGTGTGAGGTACCAGCGAAATTATTTTTCATTTTTAATACACACATACTCCATTTTGTTTTGGAATATATGACATCCGTCAAATGTCCACCACGTTAGGATCGTTTCATGTGTGAAAAAAACGATTATATAAGACTCTTTACAATATTAATCGATTAACAAAAAGTCGATTTTACAAGAAATAAATAATTGAATTTTGTGGCAAACCGATACCTCTTATTATCCGAGAGGCTGTCTTTTTTATACGGGGTGGGCCAATAGGCCAAGACTGAAACTTTTCAAAAATATATATAATATTGATTGATATCGTATGTAGGTGCGCAAGTAATATCAAAGCTGTCCCTTTCTAAATCGAATAGCTCTTATCTTATTGCATAGTCGATAGACCCGTTTAAAAGAAAAAAAAAATGATATGACATATAAAACGGAGTTATAAGCTAATCACTAGTAAAGAAACTTAACTTTGACTGGTCGCCTTACCACCTCTCTCAAAGATATTGAAACGTGTTTTGTTGTTTCTACTTAATTTTCAATAAGTTTATATCTTGAAAAATACAAACACTAAACATTTAAGTTTACCTGAACTTGATTCCAGTTTTTGGAAAAAATAAGTGATCATAACGAAAATCGATTATAATTTGAGCGATGTGCAAGTGTCCCAGTTATGTTGAGTTCAACATTGTCATAGCTGATTATTTTGCATAAACGGCCATATGAGTGAAAGCCGTCTATTCTGACTTATCAACAATCACAGTCACTTTTTAGAACAATGAGGAAAGCGTCAAAAGCAATAAATATGTACCTTCCTGGAGACACATTTTTGACCCTGATTCTGACTATAACAGCATTATCTTTTAGGTCATCGTAGAAATTACAAGACAGTTAACAATAATGTCACCTTTCTCTACAGCAACACTGCTCGTGGGTGTGTGTTCCATTGAAATATGTTTTTTGTGAGCCACTAATATGCACTGATACCAAATACCGACCTTAGAACGAAACAATGCCATAGACCGACATAATTATGTCAATTTTGCTACGTTACCTCGTCTGGTCTTTGAAACTTTGCGGACAATATGTGGGCAAGTTTAAATAGATTTGTGCAATTTATGAGTGAATATACAGGGTTGGGACTTTACACGACGAATAGATATTGGAAACGAGCAGTTCTTTCTAGTAACATATACATCAAAATCTTAAGATCCCCGAGATGTTAGGCTTCCACAAATAAATCTAACCTGAACAAAACCTAACCCGGTCCTGCAACTCGATCAATCAAGGCGCTGACCTTTAAAAATCGGTTCTAAGAAACATTATTTTAATTGATGGTGAGTGACTTGGAAATGCTACCGAGGCTTCGCGATTGCATGCAGATCGTTTTCCAAGATCTTTCGTGATTTCTTTCTTTGTTTGGGGTGAAATGAAGTGCTTAGTGTGTATTAAGCTGAGGTGAATATGGTTGACGAACTGCGTGTGCGAATTTAGCAATCCTCATCATTGTGATCTCGGAAACGATAAGAGATACAAAGTTGATCAAAGCTTCGCATTGAGGGTAACTAAGAAAATGGCAGCTATAAAGTTTTGCGATTAAAAGTGTTTCCGGAACTAAACGCGGAAAAGAAGTTTGACGACAACGTATTCGCTTAATTAATATTTGCACAGGTGAGTAGAGTAAAAACTTATTGAAAACCATAGTATTTCTTAAGTAGGCATGGAAAATATTTGTTTCATAAATCATCAGCCCAGTATGCTTACAGCCCATAATTACGATTTCAATTGTGTGATTTTGCACACGATATTGATTAACACTACAAAACTCCAGTAGTCTAGAAAGTAGAAGTTAATACTAATTTATTCGTATTATCTAAGGGTAGTAGTTAGAATAATGAAAAATATATGATTGTAAAACTGTTAGGAACGTAAGTACAAGGACCGATATCCGTCATATCTAAACCTATGCATGTATCTAGCATTTAAATAATATCAATCCAGGGGTGATGTGTCATGTGGGGAGGATCTGTCGTTTTTAAAATAAAACTTATTATAGTCTTATAAAAAGGAAAATTACCCAGAGTTCTTTAAATATGCTTCTTAAAACCAGAAGCAATCTTTAATTACTGAGGTGATTGAACAAATATTTGGTAAGTTGTCATTATACAGGGTCCGTCAGAAAGAACGCATGTCTTTAAATGAGTAGTACAGTCAAAATAAGTATGAGAAAAATATTTTATTATATCAAAATACTCAGAAATACATGCAATTTTTTGAGTAAAACAAAAATTACGTTCTACAAACTGTGTCGGCTATATGGCGCCCTTGAGTCGAAATGCAGGGATCAAGCCTCTCCCGAAATGAGCCAGCATCGGCGCAGGAATTTGGGTTACTTCTCTTTCTTATTTTGGTAGACAGCAGCGGTGGCCGCAGCAGTAGACTCTTCGGTCTCCTGATCAGTCGCCGTGCGCTGTGCGGGTTCGAGTCCCGTCCCAGGAGAAATTTTTCTCTTGGCTATGGATGTTGTGATTGTCCGTAGGTGGTAGACGGTCTCTGACTGTCGAACGTGGAGGTACCACCCGGCGGATCTCATAGGCGGGACCAGAATGTGTGCATGTTGCAGGCACACGTGTTCCCTCGCCATAGTTCGTGTAGCATTCCCCCTTTCCCACTATCCCCCTGTAGCCCCACGCTACCCCTAGGGTATTTAGGTCTTAGGTCTTCGTGGCAGTTGGAATATAAAAAAAATGATTTCAGGTAGCCCCATAAAAAAATCACACGTTGACAGGTCCGGGGAGCGAGAATATCGCCATAACGTAAAATGAGACGGCCTGGGAATTTTCGCCGGAGAAGTTGCATCGAAGTGCGAGCTGTGTGAGATGTTGCCTGGTCTTATTTGAACCACATTGTTCTGAGACGGACGTGTCGACGTCGAAGATGCGGAAAAAAAAGTTGTTCAGCATGTGGATGTAACGCACTGAATCCACAGTAGTCGTTTCTCCATTATCATCAAAAAAATAAGGGCCAATAACCATCGTTGGGCCTACTGCACACCAAACTGTAACTTTCGGGGTATACAGGGGGGCTCGTGCAACTGTTGGGGGTTCACTGGAGACCAATATCGACAATTTTGTTTATTGACGTATCCATGTAAATGAAAATGAGCTTCATCACTCATAAACAACGTCACGTCATTATTATCTAACTGTTCAATCATCAGCTGTGCAAAACTAGCACGTTGTGCATAATTCCATGCGACGTACAGAGGACGCGGGGATGCCTAGGAACTGGCACGCAAAAGGACGGAACGATTCGGAATTTGCAGCGTGTCAACTCTCACGCTGTCTACGTTTTCGGGGGTTCTAATAGTACGGTTTTGCCCTGGAGGTTTTTTCTTCATCACATTACATGCTGTGTTGAATGCTTCCACCCATCTCAAAATTGTGTTACGGTTTGGTGCTGTT
The DNA here is from genome assembly GCA_963669975.1 of Acanthoscelides obtectus. Classification (NCBI taxonomy): domain Eukaryota; kingdom Metazoa; phylum Arthropoda; class Insecta; order Coleoptera; family Chrysomelidae; genus Acanthoscelides; species Acanthoscelides obtectus. The sequence goes on from CAVLJG010000006.1 coordinate 80,086,079, forward strand.
TCACGACGTGGAACGCGAAATATTTTGAAAGTACCGACGTACAGTGAACGCACGATGCTCAACGTTCAAAACCATTTTGCCAACTGAAACGGCACTTCTCCCACTATCCAACACGCCCTTCCCCACCGACACGGACCAGCTCATTCGAAAAACATGCGTCCTTTCTGACGGACCCTGTATATACAAAATTAAATTGAAAATTGATACGTTATGATCAGGAACGAAACGCCATATTGAAATTCTAGTTATACCTCTTGTAGAGGAAAGAAGTGGCAATGCTAGTGGAGTAACATTCAAAAACCCGCTTTAAAGTCAGGCGAAAATTAAAGCTATTTGGGATAACTGTATTTTTTTCGAAAATACTCTGAATTACGAATCTTTTCTTAGTTACCAAAGACGAAGCAGATTCAATTTCAATTTCTTTGTCTATTGAGAATTTTCTCACGTTATAAAATGGCGTAATCAAAAAAGTCGGTCTGTCGGTCTGTTTGTGGGCCTGCTAATCCTTGGCCCGTCTATAACTTGATAAATATCGCTCGCATTTTGATGAAACGAAAGAAAAAATCGCTCAAACTTTGTTTTTTGTCGTCTCAGAAGGTAGTGATAGTTTTTCAGGGGTTAAAAATTACATCATATAAACATACGTAGGTATTTACCTTTTTTCTGTCACTCAGAGAAATAACTGTAATTATTTCTCATAGATAACGCAACGTTTATCAGATTATTCTCCGATAATTTTTTTGCTGCGGGAATATAGTATTAAGTTGGCTGTCGTCAGGTAGAATACTATAATTAATGATTCTGTTGAAAAGAAAGTGCGATGAGCTGACCAAAATCAAGTCTGGTGAGCGTATCTAAGATTAAGTGTAAAGCGTATGCAATTATTGTCGCTCTGTATATTCCCTGGACGTAAATGTGCTGGCAGAAAGTAAACTTAGCAAACTAACAACTTTCCCATGCATTTTCCCAATAACCCGCGGCTTTTACGTTTGCGTACCACCGGAACGACGTGATGAGGCCTTCGTCCTTGATCCTGCGAGCATACTGCAAATAATCCACGAGATCTCAGGATAAGTGCATATTTAGTAAATTATACATTTGAATTTTGCTGACTGTAGGCTAAGAAGTATGGAGATTTTGTATAAGGGCATCCTACAGTTTTTGCGATAGTAATTCTTTTGGCGTTATCGTTAGATCATTGCTTCCTAATGATATGTTTAGATCGCTATCATGATAGGACTGGGGCATTTGTCGCCATTTTGATAAACTCGTTTTATCGAAATTACTGAAAACTATCGATATTCTGTAAAAAAGTGATTCAAACTACAGTGCAACCCGCTTATAATGGACTCGGCGGGATTGTGACAAATAGTCTATTATAGGCGGATGATCATCTTAAAAGTAACAATTTTTTTAATCAAAAAGCAGCAGAAATAACATACTAAAAGCTTCTTAATGTGTTTGTTTAACATGTATTACATAAATAAAGATACATAAAAAAAAGTTATTCGTAATTTTGAAATTTGCATTTTTTCAGAACCTGATACATTTATCACAGGCATACGTACTGTGTAGGTATGTGTAAAAACCGTAAATCATTTGATAATAAAGCTACTAATTTTCATTTGAACAGATTGTTTTTTTGTAATTTGGTAGGTGTGGCTGTACTGTCTTCTTTTTGCTGAAAATAACGTTGCAACTTTTTCAAGCAGTCTAATGCCTCCTTAGTTGTCACTGGGAGCTCTTCTTCATCGTTGTTTTCTAGTTCGTCTTCCTGTTCGTTATCACCGGATCCTTCATTAACCAAATTAAGACTGACAATTCCTGTGTTGCTATTAAATTATTGTCAACATTTACATACTCATTAAATTTGTCTATATTCAGTAAACTATTAATCTTCAGTAAATCTCTTAATGGAATTTCATATTTTGGATTAAAATCGTTGACTATTTCAATTATGCTTTTCACTATACCAGCATGGTAAAAACAATTACAAAGCGTTGCTGGAGTAACCAATTCCCATGCAATAAATAGTAAGCCAATTTATAGCATCTAAAATGGTCACAGCTTTGGTAATGTTGACATCTTCTTGAAGTTCCATAATTTTCATCAACATATGTTTCCGATACATTTGTTAAGACTCCAACTGGCACCCTGGTCCATTGGTTGCAGAACTGATGTCACATTGGGTGGAAGAAATTGAAGGTTGATGTTAAGTGAAATATTTGGATGAGCGGGGCAATTATCGACCAAGAGCAAAATTTTACGAGTTTTCCTAACAAGCCCAGCGTCCCACTTTTTTAAATATTCTTCAAAAATTGATGAAATCATCCAAGCTTTATTATTTCCAACATAATTGACGGGAATTGTTTAAACATTTTTAAACACCTGGGATTCTTAAATTTCCCTGAAATAAAAAAAGGTCATAAATTCTTTGCAGCACTGCCATTGAATATCAAAAAAAAATTGAACATTTCTATTCATTCACTTACCTATTATCAATAGATTCCGTTTTACAGTACCAGAAGCATTAGCACAAATCATAACAGTTATTCGCACTTTTGATAGTATCCCTCCATTGCAAGTTTCACCTTTTAATTTATGAGTTTTATCTGATAGCATTCAATAGAATATCCCGGTTTCATATGTATTGAATATGTTATCATCTGAATAATCACTGGATATTATGGGCCAAACTTGAGAAATCCAGTCATTGGTAACGTTCTTGTCAACTGAAGCTGACTCGCCACAAATTTCTACAAAAACAATGTTATGTCTTTTCTTAAACCTGTCTACCCAACTGGAAGTACACTTGAAGTAATCTCCAGGCAATTTCACAAATTCTTTAGCTTTTATATGTAGCATAGGTCCACTTATTGGAAAATTATTAGCACGCCTTTGTTGAAACCATGAACAGCATATCATCGACTTGGGGATGCAGCGATAGCCGCATTTTTTTCTTTTGACTATTTGATTTCCAGTCATTTCAAGTATTTGACCCAATGGATTTTTTAAAGCCATACGAGCACATATATTTGCTTGAGACGAGCCATGCTCAAGCTCACTAATTATTGTGAACTTTTAGTGTAAAGTGAATGCACATATCGCACATGTTTATAATTGTAATAAATACAGTATAACACTGGTGGCCAAGTTTGAATGCAAACTGCGAAGCCAAACCGCCGTAAACGATAGCTTCAGCTAAATCTGCTTCGGGGAACTACCAAAATAGCTCGCATATAATGGATTAAAATAGTCCGCTACAAGTGAGGGTCTATTTTAAGCGAGTCTATAATATTCGAGGATTTTACACGCAATTATTTATAAGACCTTAAATTGTATCCAATATATACGGGTTTCCATTATAAGCAAGTTGATCATAAGTGGATTCCACTGTATTTTGTAGGGAATCGAATTCTCTATCACTTTGCTGCTATAAAAATTCAGCGAGAAATTTAAGGCTAAACGTACATGAAATGAGATATTCGCCTATAAACTAAGAATAACGAGTATGAAACACTACTATCTTTTTGTTGTAGAGAATAAAATTTGCTATAAAAAACAATCGCGATGCGTCCTCCGCACGCTACGTACGTTGTTCACGTTAAGCCGCGGACGGACCAAGACTCCAACGCACGTGTGGTTACAAATTTGAAAGTGTGTACGTCGCGAGTCAACATAAGACAACGGTTTCCAAGGTCAGCGTTGGCGTTCGATTGCGTTCGCACCTTGATCTGTACATCAAAGGGAGGTTTGATTTGATCTGGACAAGATTTGTTGCGCCTTTAGTATTTTGTCGTTTGTTCGCATTCGATGAGGGAAGTTCTTAAAATGCCCACCACCTTCACTTTAAAGTTCCTCTAGTAAGTGGCTGCCACTATACAAGGCCCTATTTTTGTCTAGGCCGTTTATTCCTTTCCTGGATATTACAGACTTTATTATTAAAAACTCCGCACTCGCCAGCAGTAAATCGTCTTCGTCGCTCGACATTAGCACCGAACTTAACCCGACGCGGTCTAATTCGAAACTAAATGTGTGTACGAGCGCATTCCAATACTTTCTAACAACAAAGGCCAACGTCACAGGTGCTTGCATTCGTTTGCTCGGCGTTGGATTTTCGGTGTGTGTGAGGCTTTATCCATCTTTGACAAGGCCTTGCAAAAATTCAAAAGAATCAATCAAGAGCGTAACTACGTTAGACATAAGGAATTGAGGATACTGATACTAGGCGCGAAAAAGAAGATTCCGTGGTTTACGCTAGTAACTTTGCACATTAATTGGTCAATAATTCAAATCTTCCAGGTCTAATTAAACATTTCATACCTCGCAAAGATGCTCATCATCTGAATGTTAGATCAAAATTGAGCTACACAGCTCCTTAGCACAAGACCGCCATACTCCAAAGACCGTTCGTATATACTGCGACCAGGATGTATAGTCAGCTTTCAGGATAATTCAAGCTTCTAATCATGAACAACCTTTCTCGGTTTGATATGCAATAGGATCAATGTTAGTACTTTTTAACTTCTATTTTATGTTATTTCCTTATTACAGTTTATAGACAGTTATAGGTAGATATCAAAAGTGGTTAGATCTCTTTCCAACATAAAATTTATTGCTCCTGTCGTTGTAAATTCTGTAGGGTAGTGAAAAGTTTCAAGCGTAATAACTTTCTTTGCGAACGTCTGCGCTGCTCAACTCTTTCTGGAAAACTTCATTTGCCATATATTTTTTTTGTCTACGTCATCGATTCTTTAGTCTAATTCTAGCTTGATTGTACATTTATTTGGGCGATAGCCTGCAGTGATTAAATAGAATAGCTATTAGCTAGACTTCGCTACCTTTGTATTTGTATTAAATCAGAATTTCTTTGTTTACGAAAAATAATAACGATGGATTATTATTATTATCTTACGTGGGATAACTTGATAATCATTGTCTACGATCAAGAATATCATTTTAATGTAAATCCATTTTTTAATACCACATGTAAGTAAGAAAAATTTAATTCTTTTTGATAATTTGTGATGTTTTCATAATAAACATCCTGTCACTCACTTCCATTACTCTGTATATTAGCGATTTTGTATCTGCGTAATTTTACTAAATGTTGCAGCGATTTCAATGGAAGTGTAGATGGAGTAAATAAGGCATCACTCCCTTTACATCGATGCAGTGGTTGCTGAGGCTTCGCAGTGGCAATATAGTCAATGTGAGGCTGATGAAAGTGAGTTATTTGCATTTTCGTGATCAAGTCAACAGAAATTGTCTGAATATGTTACATTTATTGATATCCTTAGTCGTGGTAGTACAAAAATGGATTTATTGCAAAATATACTAAGTGACATATAAATCCGAACACCCAGTTTAAATGGTTTTATTTTAATAAAATTTTGTATAAGTACTTTATGAAGCATAATAAGTAAATGATAAAAATTTCAAAATGATTGCACTGCTTTAAAGCCCTTTGACCTTTAATAATGTGTGGATGCACCCTGATTTGCTACGCATTCTCCAACGCGCCTAGGCATGCTTCTGATCAGGTGGTCAATGTCCTCCTGTGGTATCTCATTCCAGGCAACCACCAACTCGTCTCGAAGTGCTTCTAGAGTCTGAGGAGGACGTTGCAAATTGAGCAATCTCCTACCCATCATATCCCACACTTGTTCAATTGGGGATAAGTCGGGAGATCTTGGTGGCCATGGTAACAATGTGACATCACTATGTTGAAAGAAGTCTATTGTGACTCTTGCAACATGTGGTCGGGCATTATCTTGTTGGAAAGTTGGACCTGCCAGGGTGTCAAGATATGGTAAAAGATGGGGTTCTAGAACTTCGTGGATATAACGCTGCGCGTTCATGTTACCTCTGATGAAGATTAAAGGTGACCTGGAACCATAAGCTATAGCACCCCAAACCATAACTCCAACAGTGTGATGAACATGTCTTTCAACAAAAAACTGTGGATTCCGCCTTTCACCACGTCGCCTTCTAGCCCTGGCACGACCATCGTGCATGCCTAAACAAAATCGAGGCTCGTCACTAAAGACAATACTGTTCCATTCCTGATCCCAGAGTGACCGTTGTCTGCACCACTCAAGGCGATTACGTCGGTGTAAGGGTTAGAAGGCGACGTGGTGAAAGGAGGAATCCATAGTTTTTTGTTGAAAGACATGTTCATCACACTGTTGGAGTTATGGTTTGGGGTGCTATAGCTTATGGTTCCAGGTCACCTTTAATCTTCATCAGAGGTAACATGAACGCGCAGCGTTATATCCACGAAGTTCTAGAACCACATCTTTTACCCTATCTTGGCACCCTGGCAGATCCAACTTTCCAACAAGATAATGCCCGACCACATGTTGCAAGAGTCACAATAGACTTCTTTCAACATAATGATGTCACATTGTTACCATGGCCACCAAGATCTCCCGACTTATCCCCAATTGAGCACGTGTGGGATATGATGGGTAGGAGATTGCTCAATTTGCAACGTCCTCCTCAGACTCTAGAAGCACTTCGAGAGGAGTTGGTGGTTGCCTGGAATGAGATACCACAGGAGGACATTGACCACCTGATCAGAAGCATGCCTAGGCACGTTGGAGAATGCGTAGCACATCAGGGTGCATCCACACATTATTAAAGGTCAAAGGGCTTTAAAGCAGTGCAATCATTTTGAAATTTTTATCATTTACTTATTATGCTTCATTAAGTACTTATACAAAATTTTATTAAAATAAAACCATTCAAACTGGGTGTTCGGATTTATATGTCACTTAGTATAGTATTCTTGATTATAGATAATGACTTGTGAAACCATCTACACGCGAAAGCATACTGTATGCTGACACGTGGACAACGTACGTAGCTTGCGGAATATGCCGTTCGACTGTTTGATACGAATTTTGGACTCACCTCCAACAAGAACCATGAAGGTGACGAAAAAACGTGAAAGACCTTTCTTATAGAAATTGTTATTCTTTACAAAACAAGCATTGTCGTTTTTGTATGCTAAGGTTTTTACTTACACCGAAGCAACCGCGCAGACAAGGCACCGCGGCTGCTATGAGGATCCCAAAGAAACTTAATTCATCCCATTTTTGAACTGCCTAAGGTTAGTGAACTGGGAAAAGCCTCCTCTTGTAAATTATACCACAATCTCGACACCCTAGGGATAGAGCAGCGGTCTTAGCAGCCAGTTCTGGATGTACAAAGCTCGACACGGTTAAGGCGCATTCTGACGGTTCGATTTTAGTTGATCAACTTTAGTGGATCAACTAGAATCGTATGAGAATAGCTGTGAGAACATATGTTTCAATTTTAATCGGTCAACTTTTGTGGATTCTACAAAAGATTGATCGATTCAAACTTTATCGTTAAGTTATTCTGGTTTAAAAGAGTGGATGAATTTTTGCGAGGCGTGTCAACACATAGAGATAGCTCATCAAATTTGGTAAGTATCATTAATAGTTAGATTTTTGCTAGAAACTTTTTAATTATATCTTACATAAAAATTAAGATTCATATCGAAATAGGAATATATTGTCAGAATATTGAGCGTCATATATCATTGGTCTTGCCATGGTACAGCCCCACGATTTATAAATTAATCTGCATATCTGTCACGTTTCTTAGCAGCTTCTTATGTGTAATTACGAGCCCCAACGTTATTTCGTAATGCCTGTAAACCATTTGCTTCATGAATTTCTGATCTCCAAGAACCTGGTATAATCCTAGCTGCATTAAAGTCCTCTACGTCCAAGGCGCCCATTTCCGTGTATTTTTCACTCGAGGTAGTTCTTAGCCAATTGTGTAATGCACACGCTGTTTTAACCAGTATATCCACCTTATCAATCGCAAGAGGTATCGATTTTTCAAATATTCTAAGTCTCGAAGCCAAAATCCCGAATGCATTCTCCACGATACGGCGTGCCCTAAATAGGCGGTAATTAAAATTTTTTTGTTTTCTGGATAGGCACGTGGTTCTTCCGTATGGTTCTAAAATGAACGTTTTGAGCGGAAAAGCGTCATCAGCGACAAATACTCCATTTTTTGGAAAATTTAACAGATTCGCTTGCAGTGCTGCGTTTAGAGATGAATTTGAAAAAACTGCTGCATCACTGGTACGGCCTTTTGTACTCACATCATTGTAGCGAAAAGAATAATTCTCATCAACAGATGCAAATAAAATAATAGTAAAGGTGCCTTTATAATTAAAATATTCTGATCCACTATGGGGTGCATTACGTATAATAATATGTTTGACATCCAGGACCCTGCAGCGATTTGGGAAATTCCATCGGCAATAGAAATTATTTTGAATTTCTTTCCATTCTTCTTCTGTTTGTGGTACCTGCAACAATAAAAATACATAATGATCTGAAACATGAAACATCTGACATTATTTATCATTGAAACATTTTGTTCCAGATTTTATCCAATAATGAAAATGAAGAAGAGCCGCAAACGGAAATACATGACGAATTGAGTTTTCCTGCAGTTGAAACTGAGCCTGTTGATAATAATACAGGTGCGTCAATAACTCCAAAAAGTACATCTTCACAATTTCGTCCTTGACGAAGCCAAAAGCGCAAAGCTGTGATAAATGATGATATATCTGCCATTAACAATGGAATAGATAAACTTGATAAAGTATCGCAACAAAATCAAAAGGCTTCGAGAGACGAATTTGATGCATTTGCCCAACTTATTGCCATTCAGCTGAGACAGCTACCGCTCCTTAATGCACTTTCTTGTCAAGAAAAAATACAATTCCAGAAGTCGACGTCAAGCCGAAACCGGGTGATAGGCAAAGTCATAACAGCTATCAGAAAAATATTCAAAAAATTTTATGTATGTGTTTTGAAAATTATAGGTCTTTGAAAAAGATATAGAAATGTCACATCCTACGGCAGTCTGTCAACTCCTGTTACTACAAATATTAACTTTTTTTGGATTTTATTTTTACAATGTAATGATGAATAATGCATCTTCAAACTGGTGTCTCAACCTTACTGCCAACTTTTCTCGTTCAGGAAAAATTGCCACTTATTTCCCAACCAAGTATTCCAAAGTAAAACTTTGCTCAACTTTAACTAGCTGTACTGGAAAAAAATTTACAACGAGAGTTTGGCAAGTAACCTTAAAAGTTGGCGCATTTAATAACGATTCCAAAATGGTATAACACTTAGAAGATTACTCGTTAACTTATGCACAATTTTTATTTGAAGAAAAACTGATGAAAATTTTTCAACATTTCCTAATTAAACAGCGATTATGAAAACGCACAAGGACCCTTAAGGATAACTGTTTGCACAACAGTGGGCGTCAAAATGCTGCTGATGATGATTTACCTTTACAGCAAATGCTCAAACTGTTTTCCTTCAGCCGCAATACACGCTCGACATCTTCTTAAAAAAGATCGGGTTATTAAACGAGCGAATCCACTGTTATTAACAAACTCTGCTGCTTCCAATAGTCTTTGCCGTAGCTCAGCTACATTTTGAATCGGCTTGAAATACACTTTTTCTTTTACAGTTCCCCAGTAAAAAAAATCTAACGGATTCAAATCTGGTGACCGGGCTGGCCACGGTATTGTACCAGACCGCTCTATCCATCTGCCTGGAAAGTTTTGATCGAGATACTCTCTCACTGAGAGTGCATAGTGCGCTGGGCAGCCATCATGCTGAAACCACATGTCCCTGTAAATACTCAGTATAATAATCTCCAATAAATTTTCTAAATGATTTTGCAAAAAACCTAAATAAACCTCAGCAGTCAAAGTCTCTGGGAACTCAAACGGACCGATTATTTTACCATTTAAAATTCATGTCCAATGGTTTATCTTGAAGCGATATTGAGATTTATCTTCTCTCATCAAATGTGGGTTTGCTACATGCCACTCGTGTAAGTTATGCAGGTTCATGTACACATCTTTCTTAAATGTGGTCTCATCCGACCATAAAATTTTTTCAAAGAACTGTGGATCTTTCCTGTGTCTTTCTAACATTGTGCGACAAAAAGCAACTCGGGGCTCATAATCCCGGGGCAGGAGAGGTTGAACACGCTGTATGCGGCATGGATGAAGCACATCACTTACTTGCTATTGCACACTTTGATACCGATCAGTACTCCTTCGTTTACTGCGCATCTTTACATGTTCGTGCTTGTTGATTTCGTACTGTTACTAATTTTGGATTCGTGAACTGGACTGTTGATCGCATGTGATTTGGATTTCGACTGTTTAATTTCTCTTCAAAACAACATGTGTTTTCCTTAGACTATCTTTGATAGTGTGATTGTGCAGTGCCGCTGTGTCCGTGTACACCGTACAAGAATATGCTAACATGCACCTCATTTTTGGGAAATGCAGATGCAACGCTTACTGTTCTCAGACGGCCAACTACCAAACCAATCACACGGTGAGGGAAGATCTTTCCTTCCTTACGAAGACGTGGTGCTATGAGCTGTCGAAGAAGACCCGAGTACTTCAGTGCGTGCAATAGAACTAAAAACAGGTGTGCCCAAAAGTACAGCCCATAGAATCTTGCAAATAAACGTGCTCCATCCATACCACGTACAGCGTGTTCAAGCTATTCTGCCCCGGGATTATGAGCCCCGAGCTGCTTTTTGTCGCACAATGTTAGAAAGACACAGGGAAGATCCACGATTCTTTGAAAAAATGTTATGGTCAGATGAGACCTCATTTAAGAAAGATGGGTACATGAACCTGCATAACTTACACGAGTGGCACGTAGCAAACCCACATTTGATGAGAGAAGATAAATCTCAATATTGCTTCAAGATAAACCATTGGACAGGAATTTTAAATGGTAAAATAATCGGTCCGTTTGAGTTCCCAGAGACTTTGACTGCTGAGGTTTATTTAGGTTTTTTGCAAAATCATTTAGAAAATTTTTTGGAGGACGTGCCACTGAGTATTTACAGGGACATGTGGTTTCAGCATGATGGCTGCCCAGCGCACTATGCACTCTCAGTGAGAGAGTATCTCGATCAAAACTTTCCAGGCAGATGGATAGGGCGGTCTGGTACAATACCGTGGCCAGCCCGGTCACCAGATTTGAATCCGTTAGATTTTTTTACTGGGGAACTGTAAAAGAAAAAGTGTATTTCAAGCCGATTCAAAATGTAGCTGAGCTACGGCAAAGACTATTGGAAGCAGCTGAGTTTGTTAATAACCGTGGATTCGCTCGTTTAATAACCGGATCTTTTTTAAGAAGATGTCGAGCGTGTATTGCGGCTGAAGGAAAACAGTTTGAGCATTTGCTGTAAAGGTAAATCATCATCAGCAGCATTTTGACGCCCACTGTTGTGCAAACAGTTATCCTTAAGGGTCCTTGTGCGTTTTCATAATCGCTGTTTAATTAGGAAATGTTGAAAAATTTTCATCAGTTTTTCTTCAAATAAAAATTGTGCATAAGTTAACGAGTAATCTTCTAAGTGTTATACCATTTTGGAATCGTTATTAAATGCGCCAACTTTTAAGGTTACTTGCCAAACTCTCGTAGTAAATTTTTTTCCAGTACAGCTTGTTAAAGTTGAGCAAAGTTTTACTTTGGAATACTTGGTTGGGAAATAAGTGGCAATTTTTCCTGAACGAGAAAAGTTGGCAGTAAGGTTGAGACACCAGTTTGAAGATGCATTATTCATCATTACATTGTAAAAATAAAATCCAAAAAAAGTTAATATTTGTAGTAACAAGAGTTGACAGACTGCCGTATGGTGTGAAATTTCTATATTTTTTTCAAAGACCTATAATTTTCAAAACACATACATAAAATTTTTATAAATATTTTTCTGATAGCTGTTATGACTTTGCCTATCACCCGGTTTTGGGTTGACGTCGACTTCTGGGACACCCTGTACAGCATGATCACCTTCATCCCACTCCCCGAACAGTGGCTACAGTAATCGAGAAATTTGGAACAATTCAGCACCGACATCACCTGAATTTGTAGAACAATCTAATTATGCTGTATCTTTTGCTGCGGAAGAAATATCTGACATTATTTATCAAGCATTTGCTAATATATAAATACATAAAAATTATTTGTTTTGTAAAAAATATGCTTTATGTTAACAATATTTTGTGAGCTTGACTAAATAAATATTCTATTAGTGCTTACCTTCATAAATTCTTGTAGAGGATTGTATATTTCTTGGCATACTTCTTTAATGAAATTTGAGATAGTGTTTTTCGGTACTCTGTACATAAATGCCAAAGTTGCAAAAGAATGTCCTGTTGCCAAATATCGCAAAGTTATTTGCAGTTTTAAGGCTGCGGTAAGTGCTTTTCGCATAACAGTATCCAGTTTTTGGATTTTAGGACCATTTTTTAGTAGTAATAATAATAATAATAATAATAATAATTAACGTCTTTTATTTGTAATATTCTTACAGGAGGCGAGATTTAGATTATATATCTATTCTACCATCTAACCCCCTTAACAATTCGAGATGTAAAAAAAAAAAAAAAAAAAAGAATTTATTGAAAATTAATAGGCACCTGTATACAATAACGAATAATCCAAGTAAATACATAAGGAAAATATGATGACACTTATGGGTTACAACCGATTTCGCTGCTGATCAAGAAGAACTTCTTTCACTTTTTTCTTGAATTTGGATAATGGATTGGTTTCTTTTAAACTGCGGTCCAAAGAATTATATAATTTGATCGCATTGTAAATGTATGAATTCTGAAATAGAGACGTGCTGTGGCGTGGAATTGAAAAAGTCTCTCTATATCTAATATAATACGATG